>CM076574.1:588037195-588175159 GCA_034641835.2 Pinus albicaulis
TATTTCTAAATAATAAGTAGGAGAAATAATATCATATATTGTTGTAGGATTTCAAGTTGAAATTTTCACATTCTCTACTCTGAGAACTCCCTGCCATGCTGCTCAAGACTGTATCTGTCTCTATCTGGAACTTGTAGAGATTCTTCATCATCACACCTATCTGCTTCTTACAACCAGAATCTAAGTGTTGGAGGTAAGCCGTACATCTGTTGAAGAGGACATCATAACCCTTGTCCTCAAGGGGAGCTACTGAAACAAGATTTTGCTTAAGGCCTAGAACATAGAGGACATCTCTGAGATGCAAAGGATTACCTGATTCTCTCTTAAAATTGACAGTACCAACTCCTCTAGCTGCATACATGCCATCATCTCCTAGCTCAAACTGAAATTGCATGTCCTTCTCCTTCAAGTGGCCGAAATTATTCTTGTTCTTGGTCATGTGCAAGGATGCTCCTGAACCAATATACCATATGTTGTTGTCTGTTGAGCTTGCCATGCAAGCTATCAATGACAAATCTTTCTCGAACTAGGCAGAAAACGCTTCTACTTCTGTTGATGCAGCTACATGATCCTTACTAGTCTTCTGATTTGGACACTTAGTGGCATAGTGACCAAACACATGGCAATGGAAGCACTTGATCTTGCTCAAATCCTTCTTCTTTCCCTTCTGACTGGACTCAGCCTCTCCTTGGCCCTTCTTTCCCTTGGCCTTGCTACCTTTTCCTGTCATGGAAAAGTTCTCCTAGTCCTCTATCGGAGTTGATCTACCATCTCTCATCCCTCTCCGGATCTCTTCCTGAATGCAGTCAGTCCATAATCGGAAAGTCTTCTTTGCCACTCACTACATCCTAGAAACCATACCAAGACTTATGAAGTCTTGGTACTGCAAAACTCACCAAGTCACTCTTTGGTACAATCACACCCACACCAACTAACTCATCTCGAACCTAAGTGAACTTTGAAAGATATGTGACGATGGGCTCATCTTTGCTCATCTAAATACTTCTTAGCTTCTCTTTGAGAGCAAGCTTCCTGGCATCACTGGTACCCTGAAACAGATGCAAGATGGCTTTGAACAACTCATACGTTGTCTTCTTCTCATAGAGATGAGGAATAATATGGTCCCTAACCCCCTCTAGAACGATCCTCTTCCCCCTGGTATCATTCTTAGTATGTTGGGTCAACTATTGCGAATCTTGTGGTGGTGGTATGGCATTCTTGACAAACTCTCCCACCCCATTATCTTCCAACACTATTTTGATTCGATCCTACCATGCACAGAAATTCGAGGCTCCCTCTAGACTGTGATCTGACCTTAGTCCTATGAATGCCATACTGTAATCCAAGGAACTATTTTGATATGCCCTCACTAATCAACTATGCTTGACCAAAGTCAATGAACTTAGGACTTGACAAGGTTGCCACCTATCAATGATATTGCTCCACCAATATCACAGACCATGGGCACAAAACACTGTTGTTCAATACTCTTATTGACAACCCTTCCACTAGCAACAAGGCTCCACAAAGATTAGCCTACTCGTAGCCCAAACACAGACCTTACACAACTCGACCCAATGTCAAGATCACTGACAGACTTAGGTCACCTTCATCAAGCCTCCTCTCCACGTATCAGTCCCTCACTGTTCTCTTGTCATAACCCTCCTTTTCTTCCCAAACACTTTTCTCTTCTGCTCAGCTATCTGAGGCTAAGTTTGCAGTCTTACTTCAGGTTTGTAATTCCATAACTCGACCTAAAAAGCCTCTCCCTTACTGCATTGCTACCTGAGGTAAATTTGGCCTCCAATCCATAATAAAACAGGACCTTTCTAAGCCTTCTTAACAGCATATTAGGGCCTCGACCATCCTCCCACAACATAGAACTTTGGCCCTTTAGATAGACAACAGACTAAGACCACCATTCCTTCCTCAACGCATAGAATCCTAGCAAATTAATCACAGACCTGGGAAAAATACTTGAGGCAGCATAACCCCAAACAGAGCCCTAATTAGGGCATGTAGAAACCACAGAGCGGTGACCTCCTTTGACTAGCCTGAAATTTCTGTGCATAGACCCCCTTTGTCCCTTCTCCATGTGCTGGTCTTTATGCGGATCTCTGCTCTGATACCATGTTGAATTTCCTTGAAATTTTGCAATTACTATGATGAACAATCTGAAAACTTATTCCTTTTTCATCAAGACACATACTTTCTCAACACTAAAAGCAATGAAATTAAACACAGAGATAAAGAATGCAATCACACAAGAGAATAATTTTTCTAGGGAAAACCCTCTTCTTGCTATAGAATTTTATTGAAAGAGTTTGAGCATCTGAATCTCTTACAAGAAAATATTGTTTCACACGAGAACACACTTGTTCTCACTGCTTGGACTAAGCTTGAAACGCCCTGCAATCCTCTCAACCTCGCTCCTACTTCCTTGCGCAATCCAACCCCCATTTCCTAGCGCAATAATGGCTCCTATTATTTAGGAATTCCTCCTAAATCGTAGAGTTGGTTTGCAAGGAAGTCCCCCTCTCAATTCTGCGTATAGGCTCCTCCTTGATACACTCTCTCAACAAGATGCTCTCACACACAAACTTGTGCATACAAGAATGATACAAGTTGTGCCTTCATCCTCCTTTTAAGCAATTCAACCATGCTATATCTGGAAAGTGCTAATTTAGAACAGCAGTTGTGATTGCTAAATTAACTGAGTGCGAACTGAACTCTCTCCACTCAATGACTTGGAGTTATAACTAGTCTCTGCCTCAATCGAAATTGGAGCTCCCAACTCATCCTGTCCTAAACTAGAACTCGCACTTGGAGAACAACATAACCGAGCCTCCAATTTCTACACATTTAATTGCTCCATGAACTCGTCCTCAAACTCGTGCATGTTAAATAAGGATTGATCCAGGTCTTTCTTAACTAAGGCATGAGTCAAGAATACCTTCTTCGCTACTATTTTCAACACAAGCGTGGGCTTTCATTTGATTTTATGTCTAAGCTAGTTGGGTTGGCTTGTAACCCAAGGTTCTATTGTGATTTTACTTGTATTTTAGGGGCTTTTAGGCTAACTAGAGACTTGTCCTCCTCATATAAATAAAAGAGGACTTTTCATTTCTCATCATCATCTCTTGGACAATTCAGCCTCTTTTATTCTTTGGCAAGATGTAACCTATGGAGTATAGTTGGTCATTGGATCTCATTCTTGAATTTGGAGAAGTTGTCTTGGATTGACAATGGAATGTTCATGCATTTTCATTTTGTAAGTGTGCCTATTTTTTAATAATATTTATGCTTACATCTAATGATTGAAATGTATTGATGATCTAGGGTTTTTATTTTGTGCCCTAATTTATTGAAAATCAATTTTTATAAAATTTAGATGTCATAATTGCATGCATTACTCATATATGAAATGTGAATGACACTCCCCTTGTTGATTCTTGATTATAGCTCTCCCAAGTGACTTTAATCCCTCACAAAGGTAATAGTTAGGGTTTGTGTTAGGGCATCAAATATCCTTACTCCTTTGTAAGAATTGGTGAATCTATCACCTCCATAGACTTTGTCAACCCAGGTATAAGGCACTGGCCATATCTCTTGATGATCAAACCATCTTTCATCCATAACTTTGAATTTTCTCTCTTCCCCTAATTCGACCCTCTTAAGGCCAAGAGGCCAACCAGGGCTTATTTCAAATTTGCTAGGAAGAGGAGTTTTTGGTCTTGAAAGGTCTCAACATCTAGGGTTGAGTGCTTGCCTCAAAATCATTCCCCTTTGGTGGCCATTCCTTCCATTTTTATCCATAATTTCTCTTTCCCTACTTGTTTGCCCTAGGATAAAACCCTATTTTGGTTATAGCTTCAACTTGAGGGCTTGTTGAAGGTTTCATGTGCCTTTATCTTGCTAATACCTATTATTGGAAACCTTTTCTTGGTATCTTGACCTTGGTTTGTCCCAAAATACAACATATCAATCAAACCCTAGGTCTTTCATTACCTAAATTCGGCCTCTGCTTGGAGAGTGAATCGACCCTTCTTCATTGTTGGAGCCTTGCACCTAAATTGTGCCTTTCCCTTAGAAGCCTCTTAGTCACATTATGCCTTTAAGCATAGAACATCTTGTAGGTGACCTTATATCGGGACTCCTCCCATTGGTGAATATCCATAAAGAGTAGGGGGTAGTAGTTGTGGTGACAGTGGGCTACTACCTTGTTATTGTCACTTGGTCTAGTGATTGCCTTGTAGGCTATTATTAGTAATTACCGCTCAAACTAGTAGGGGTCCTGTGAGGGGATCCTATAGAGAAACTACTAGGTCAAGGGGCAAAAATGGAGCTATAGCCCACTGTCACCTCAGTTAAAGCTCCCTACTCTTTATGAATTTTCACCAATGGGAGGAGTCCCGGTATGAGAGGAATCACAAGGAGAGATAGATCAATGATAGTATGAGAGGTGATTCTCAAAGCCTATTCACAAGAGAAGCTCAAATAATGGGTTTACTTGCTTTGGAAGCAAGGCGGAGGGCTCTCTTGGAAGGGATAAGAGGATACCTAGACCTAGGTATGGAGAATATCTCTTAACAAGAGGTATCCTAGACCTAAGGATCCTAAAGGAGAAAGGGTTTCTATGTAATCCTTGTGGGATTTGAATCGGTTGCAGGACCACAAAGAGACCAAGTGGACCCAAGCTAGGTCGAGGGAGTGGGGTTGATCAATGATAGGAGGGCTTTTTTACCCACCATTTTGTGGGTGATATTCCTAGGAGAAAAAAATTCTCCAAGATGGTCCTCAGTCGGCAACCCCTTGCAACCACCAACTAGCTCGTTGTGCCATTTCTCCGCCACTTGAGCCAGCCATGTGGTCCCTCACCCATCTGTCATGATCGTATGTTTGAAGGTGGGCCTCCCAAACCTAAAAGTATGCCTTGTCATTTGGTAATTGAGTATTGTAGTTTACTTATCATGGAAACTTATGGGCAGGGATTAATGGGGGTATTCGGCGGAAAGAGTGGGCTAGGTCTATGCTCTTGTCCCCTAGACCTCTTTTGGATGTTACCCTTGGACCCTAGCCCTGTGGGATCTCTTTTACTGACCTTTGGGCTTTAGGGATGGTACTACATGGGAAACCCTAATTTTGGTTGTGTGGTCTGCTACCTCATCCACATATATCACCCCCCCTTCTGTTCATTATGAACCCATTCATCTTCTTCCACCAAGGTCCACATTCCTCCACACAGGGTTACTCCCCTTCCCCTTGCCACACCTTGGGTCGGGCCTAGAACGATGCCCCGGAGGTTGATGCAGCTAAAAAGAAAAAAAGAAAAAAAAAACATAATTGGCCACATTCAACAGGAAAATGTACCACAAAATGCAAAAGATGGTCGAGACAAAAACATTTAACACGTGGGCAAAAGCTAATACATGAGCTCTACCCCATTTCCATGGCCATCACCCTAGTTCCTATACGCCTTAGATGAGCCTCCTCTATCATCCAAGAACCCATGATTGTCCCAACCCCTGGTAGGCAATAACCCACCCCACCTTAAAGGGGGATATCCACTGCTATACTTTGCACATCATGGTCTCATTCCTTGAGCCCCAAGCAGTTAACCGAAGAAAAATCATAAAAGGAAAAAGGCATATGATGAAGGGTGGAAAAATCAAGGTCAGGGCAACTCATGTACCATGATTGCTCCCTCCTATACATTATTTACACAAGTGTGGGCTTCCCTTTATTAGCTACCCTTGTACCCTGGCATGGGACCCAAGATTGCCCCTTTCATCCCCTACTTTGTTCCATCACTTTATCACATGCCACCACCATTTGAAGGATGCACCATGGACATACCATCCCTTTAAAAGTAGAAACCACCCCATAGAGTACTTGGATAACCCCCCTCGGATGCTAGAGAGCGCATTGCAGAGTTGGCAGCAGTGCAAAGTCAACAGTAGCGCAGATTCTTCGGAGACAGTGCAGAGACTAGTAGCAGTCAAAGACTCAGGTTTCAAATGCATCATAATGATCACAGATGATTCGGTATTTTGGATGTTTCGCAGTTGCAGTTGTTGTAGTTGCAACAGCAACAAATGAGAGGGAGTTGCAGTGCAAATGTTGTGTTGGTAGCAGTACAGCAGGGTCAGTAGCAGCACAGATACAGCATCAAAGCTGCGCAGTAGTTGGTGGGCAGTATGGCTAGACACCAGCAGCGTGACAGGAGGTGATACAGAGATAGGGTGTTGTGGTAAAATGTGCAACACTAGAGAGAACATAGTCCTCGCTAAGAGGGAGTGTTAGTTTCTGTAGCATCAGATGTGTTCTAGCCACGAAATTTGGTGGAGAGGTTAGAATACACGAAATCTCCAAAACCCAGAAATCATTTCTGGAAATTCCACCTAGAGATGGCTTAACTAGATTATTACCTAGTTTTTAAAAATTTCCTAAGTCTAAACTTAGGGAATATGGTTAATTAATCAAAATTAATTAAGTCAAGGTGAGAATTCTCTAGAAACTCACATGGATCGATCCAAAAATGATCTCAGCCATCGATTAAGATCTAATCTTGGTTGTTGGAGTCCCAACAGGAAGATATAAGAAGGGATCGATGTGGTGATGAAGATACATCAAAGACACTTGGAGAATTCGATTTTCCAGAGTAGCAGCGGTTAGTTGTCGAAGAGTTCGAGCTTCAGTGAGGAAGCAGAGACAGTGAGGAGTAGAGACAGTGAGGGGCAAAGACAGTGCTCCGGAGGAAGTTTTCCAAATCCAGAGAGGCATCAGCAAGGAGTCGAATTATTCCCAGTGAGGCAGCGCAAAGGACTACACAGTTGCTTCAAAGATGAAATTTGATTTAGCTAGAGAGAAATTCGTTTATAGTTCCAAAGGCCGGGTAGAGGGTCCAGAGTGCCAGAGAAGCGATTTCCTCAACAGAAACAGGCAGAAAGACTTCATCAGAGGCAGTTCATAGGGTAGACGTCATAGGGTTTGTGCAGAGCAGAACAAAGGCTGATGCAAAGGATCCAGAAGGACGAGTTTCTGAAGAAAAATCGTGTCGGGGTTGCTTGTGGAAGAAGGGTAATTCCCTTAAATAATTTTGCCCAAATTTTCTTCTTGTTTCGATTGTCAATTGGGCATCCATAGATTGTACTCAGATTTCACTACTCATAATAACAAAAACCCTCACTGTTGCACCAGTTTTCCCAAGTTGGGTTTTTCCAGGGACATTTGTCCAAAAATAACAGTGTCATTTTTAGGTGTGGGCTAGAATTTTCTCAGTTTCCAGTGCTATTTATTTTCTGCAATTTTATTTGTGAAGGTTGCAGTGTGTTTATTTCGATGTTGTCGTACCAATAAACTAAATAATTAATTATCAGTTAGAAGAAATAATACCATTTGTTGCAATAGGATTTCAGTAGTGAAATTTTCACAAGATAGACAAGTCTCCAAATGCGTGTTAGAAATCCAAGACAATACGCCTTCACAATAAGATGATTTGGCCACAAGAAATAAGTAAATATCCTTCAGGTGCGAGACGATGAGACTTGTAATATGAGATCTGCAAACACTGATACAAGGGAGATCTGCCACCAATGATAATACAAGATAGAGATCTTGCAAATAATCTGAAATCTGTCGAACAATAATGCCAGAAAGAAATCTCCAGAAATGCGAGAGAGAAATCTCCACTAGATATGCCAATGATGAAACAAATAACAAGCTTCCAATAAATCTGCTAACAGTGAGAGAGATAAAATATTGATGCAAGGGCTTTATCACCAATGCGAAAGAAATCCCGGTGATGATAAGAGATTTTCCACTGATAATCAAAGATCTACCCATGATGATAAGAGATCAGCCACTGATAATCATATCTGCCAATGATGATAAGAGATCTGCCACTAATAATCAGACCTTCCAATGATGATAAGAGATCTGCCACCGATAATCAAAGCTGCAAATCTACAATATATTTGCTAACAATAAGAGAGATAAATTACAAACGCGAGGGCTTGATCACCAATGCGAGAGCTAGATCACCAAAGCGAGAGAGAGATAACTCGATGTGTTGCAAATGAAGGCTTCTCTTCAATATGTAGGAATCTTTGAGACAAAATCCCTACCTCGAATTAGGATTTTGGAAGCTCCTAGAGTGATCCATTTTTGCACATGTCAAATTAGATCACTTAAGTGATTTTATTTTGCCCATGTCAAAATAACTTTATAAAACAATTTTGAAATAACTTTTGCACTTATAAAAATAATTTGCACTTGAGAAATAATTCGCTTCAAGGGTGCCCTGTATGTAGGTGACATTGGGCGCATGTATGAAAACAATCCCTCCCACGTTCAAGATGATGAAGATCTGCAACGCAAGCCTTCACTTGAAGTGGATCCACCTCCCTGCAAAAATTCGCATGAGGTGACGAAGGCAAGGCATCAAGAAGATACGCAAAGCCAGCAACCACCCTGGGTGGTACCTCTCAGCTGCAATCATTTGAATGAGCTCCCGGATGGATATGTCACTCTGCCATAACTCGAAGCACGGGCATCCACATGAAAATTGTCGCAGCATGCACCTGCGAGCGTGTCATAATAATGCATAGCATCTGCGCTTGTGCCACGGGCCTACAAAAGGAGAGGCCCTTCTGCAAAAAGTTATTCAAAGTTTGCTCCTTCTGGCTCACGATGCCCTCTAAGCCACTTTGTTTCAGTTTCAGCCCTCTTGCATGCTCCACCCGTTGCACAGCCTCCCCCCCCCCCGGTGCCAGGTTGCGAAGGACCCTCTCGATCGCGCAGCTCCCTGACTGCGCGCCTCCCTTCGGCTCCCCTTGCCTTGCTAGTTTGTCCCGACTAAGCGCTCTCATCATCAAGCTCCCCCACCTGCGCACTATATAAATTTATGAATCTTAATTCTTATGCAGAAATTATTTATGTTAATTTGGTTAAGCTTCTCCTTTTTATACAAGTTATCAACTGAATAAATTCAAGTTAACATCAAAGCAAAACACATAACAGATCTCTACCAATTCAGATCTAGAATAAGCACATGCACACATAGACAAAGTGACAGTTATTTTTGGACAAATTGTCCCCGGAAAAACCCAATGTGGGAAAACTGGTCTCTGGCTGCTGGAGGGCTCTATTATTAAGAATATTTCTGAATACACAACTCTGGTTTCCAGATCTGGAAAACCCTACAGAGAAAACTCTGGATCTGCAGCACCAGGCTAATCTAAGACCAACAATACTGACTGATCCACACCCTCAAACGAGATTTACAGAACTCAGCCAGATCTAGGCCTAGAAACCCCAGATCTTCCCTTGAAAGACATTGCGTCAGCCTCTGAAGGCCTCCAAATGCTCAGCGTTGTCACTAGATGGGACTGCATTACTCCAGACTAGGCGACGCAGTCACTACGCTGCCCCTAAGGGTCTCTGCGTAACCCCTGAAGGGTTTCCTGAAAATCACGTTGTCCTTGTTGCCGCCGTCGTTGTTGTTGGCCATCGCCGCCATCTATCGCTCTTGCCGCTACCGTCCGCCGTTGCCGTCTACCACCGCCACCGTTGCCGTCCGCCGTTGCCGCCGCCGCCTTCCTCTCGTGCCGTCTTTCCCGATCTCTTTGCTTCTCTTTGTGTATCTCTAGACCCTGGGATCGCATCATCCCCTTGGTCTAAATTCCCCCACAACCGAAACACTTGAGAATTCTTAGCAACCCCGCCCTTGAATCTCAGCTTAGCTTCAGTGCTCTGCCTCTGTGTGTCTTACAAATGACCCCAAGCCTTTCCTTTATACTTTTCTCGTTGACAAATCAACGGCCAAGATTAAATCTTTAATCAATGGCTAAAATTAAAAGAAAACTTCATCCATGTGACTTAAGACAATTTCATCACATGTTTAATTAAATTCACTTTAATCAGGTGAACTCTAGTCCTTCCTCAAAATTTGGGACCTAGAGCACAACTGATGCTACCCCAAATACACAAAATCTCAACACTCCCTCTTAGCATCAAGGGTGTGCTCTAGCAATACATCATACTTATGCATTAGATGATTTTGGGCACTGGTTTTGTGCAGCTGAAGCTTGGCCTCCTGCTACTCAACTCTGCACTACTGTTGCCATTCTATACTGCTACCCATGACTCTGCCACTGCCACTGCAACCACTGTACTGCAGCTCCCTCTCAATATGCTGCATCTGTGCTACTCATGGCACTGCCACTACTGATCTGTAATATCCCCAACGGGAAATAAACAGTAATACATAGCAAAACAACAAGCAGCTATATAGAACAAAATGCCGGAACTGGAATATGGAACAAATACACATAAAATACCAGAACGCTAAGCCATTTTATTAATCTGAGAATATAGATATATGGGTACATGAGATAATCAGAATGAGTGCACCTATCCTTGCTCTAGGCAAGTGGAGACCCTCTCAGAATAAGAAATGGCTACAACAGAGAAGGCTTGCGTCTAGGCTGTGGAGAAGCTTCTTGGTAGAAAAGCTGAAGGCTGTTGCCAGTGAGGCCGGAACTGAGGTGATCCCCACAGGAATAGGTGGCGTCGGAAGGCTAGGCATGCTCAACCCTCGGACAAAGCACCGAGAAACCGTAGAAGCAAGTGCTCCCACCTCCGAAAATCACCAAATAAGCCTCCTCGGTGAAAAACGCTTGTCTCCCGGAACGAGCGCGAGAAGCAAGAGACACGGCGAGAAAAGGGTTGAATCCTCACATAAAACCTACGGATGGAGAAATAGCAATCTCACTGTAGGGGCACGACGAACCCACGCCGTCACCACACAACAACATTTGCTCGACAAGGCTAGTCCTCTGTCATGCGTCCTCCACAGCAAAGCTGCGTCCTCTCCTGGAGCGCGGTCGCCAAGCCAACTCCTCTGCAACGTCCACCCAAAAATCCACTGCAAACCACCTATAGAAACGGAAGGAAATACCTTGCTCGAGCAGGCACTCGAAGTCCCCCGGAGCCAAGGGTGAGATCTCCGACCGGAGACACTCAGTTCGCACTAAACAGTGCTGCAGACCGACTAAACAACCGGCGTGCTGAAGTAGACAGAAGTCTAGCTCTCAATATCAATATCATATCAACCATGCCAAATGGAGTGAAAACCCCACCTTTTATAGTGCTAGCTCCCTCAAAAACCCTAACTACGTCCTTGATCTCCTCCTTGACCTGCGCAGTTACCTTAGGGTCAGCGTGAGGCCTTCCCTCATGTGTGTGTGGACCCCCAAGGCCACCCCTTTAAGTCACAACGTTCATCAACTAGGAAAGCACTTTATTTTATTAAGTGAGTTGACCCCCCCTAATTCTCACTTTATTTATTAATTTAACTAAAGGCGGCAAAACTATACAAAAATGAAATATTCCAATTAGCAGTGCTAATTAGGAATATTACAGTCTCCCCCGGCAGAACGTTGCTTGTCCTCAAGCAACTGAAGTGATGGATGCTGCAAGATCCTCTCATCCTCCCAAGTAGCATCCTCATCCGGCAAGTTCTTCCATCTCACCAAGAACTCCCTGATCTTCCTGCTCCGCAGCTGCCTCTCCCTAGTGTCAATAATAGCCTCCGGCTGTAACACCAGATGCCCCTCATCATCCGTGGGTGGTAGCTCCTCTGTGACTGTCAGCTGCTGGCCCAGTGCCTTTTTCAGGCATGATACATGAAAGATGTTATGAATCTTGCTGCCTTGGGGCAGCTCCAACTCATATGCAACCTGCCCAATCCTGCGTATCACCCTGTATAGCCCATAAAAGCGGGGCTTAAGCTTCTCCGCCCCCTTCTGCTTGAGCGAAGACTGTCGGTATGGCTGTAGTCGTAGGTAGACCAAGTCCCCTACCTCGAAGTGTCTCTCGACCCGACCCTTATCAGCATACAACTTCTGCTGATTCTGGGTTGTGGCTATGTTGTCCTTGAGAGCTCGGAGGATATCTTGGCTCTCTTGGATCCATAACTTGGCTCTCGGAGCCCTGCTAACACCAAACATCATGTCCACAAAAGATAAGGAATGATATCCATACAAAGCATAGAAAGGTGACATACCAATAGACATATGATGCGTCGTGTTGTAGCAGTACTCGCCCAAATGCAGCCACTTCAGCCATGCCCTCTGCTGTCCACTGACGTAGTTACGCAAGTAGCCCTCCAGCCACTTGTTAACTATCTCGGTCTGCCCGTCCGTTTGGGGGTGATAACTGGTGCTCGGTGTCAACTCGGTCCCCACTAGTCGGAAGAGCTCCTGCCAGAATCCGCCCATGAAGCGGCTATCCCTGTCACTGACGATGGTCTTGGGTAGACCATGCAATCTGAAAATCTCCCTGAAGAACAGCTCAGCCACCTGTGCTGCTGTGTGATGTGCGGATATGGCGAAAAAATGGGCATACTTCGTCAGCCGGTCAACGACTACGAAGATGCAGTCCTTGCCCTGCACCATGGGCAACCCTGTGATGAAGTCCATCGATATGCTCTCCCATTTCCCCTCCGGAATGGGAAGAGGCTGCAACAACCCTGCAGGATGGCTCATCTCTCCCTTGTTTCGCTGGCACACATCGCACTCCCTGACATGCTGGAGTACGTCCTCCTTGAGGCCCTTCCATGAGAACCTCTCACGAATAGCCCTGTATGTCTTGGTGAACCCTTGATGGCCCGCCAATGGTGAATCATGTGAAGCCTGGAGTATCTTCTTCTTGAGCTGAGACCCCTCAGTCAAGAAGATCCTGTCCCTGTAATAGATGATCTCATCGACCACCCTGTACCTGTCATCTGCTACCTGCCCATCCAGAACCTCACATGCAAACCTATCCTTGGAGTACTCAACCAGCAGTCGAGCCCTCCAATCAGCGTCCAAGCTCATAAGTGATAACGTGGCCGGTCTACGAGAAAGGGCATCAGCCACCACGTTATTCTTGCCCTTGACATACTCGATGTCAAAGTCATAGGCTTGGATCTTGCTGATCCACTTCTGCTGCCTCTCCTGCAACTGCTTCTGCTCCAAAAAGTACCTCAGGCTGTTATGATCTGTCCTCACCCTGAATCTGCTACCCACTAGGTACTGCCGGTATTTGGCCAATGCATGCATGATGGCCAACATCTCCTTGTCGTATATGGGATACAACCTCTCGTGTGGAAGGAGCTTCCAGCTCTCAAAAGCAATCGGGTGACCGCCCTGCATCAAAACTGCACCAATCCCTTCTCCTGATGCATCACACTCTAGGACAAAGAGTTGTGTAAAATCTGGCAACGCCAACACAGGACAACTGCTCATCACCTCCTTGAGCTTGTCAAAAGCTCGTTGTGCTGTGTCCGACCAACTGAATGCCCCCTTTCTCGTCAAGTCTGTGAGGGGTGCAGCAAGCTGAGAGAAGCCCTTGACGAACTTCCTGTAGTATGTGCAAATGCCAATAAATCCCCGAAGCTCCGTCACATTCCGCGGCTCTGGCCAATCCCTGATGGCCCTAATCTTCTCCTCGTGGACTCTCACCCCGTCCACTCCTATAATGTGCCCCAGATACAGCATCTCTGTCAACCCGAACTCACACTTGGAGAGCTTGGCATAGAACTGCTGCTCCTCCAAGATGTGCAAAACTGTCTCAATATGCTGGAGATGCTCCTCCCAAGTCCTGTTGTATATAAGTATGTCATCAAAGAAGACCAACACAAACTTCCTCAGATGACCCCTGAAAATGTGGTTCATGCATGACTGGAAGGTAGCAGGTGCATTGGTCAGCCCGAATGGCATGACCAGAAACTCAAAGTGCCCATAGTGACACCTGAAAGCGGTCTTGGGAATGTCCTGTTCCCTCATGCGAATCTGATGGTACCCGAATCTCAAGTCAATCTTCGAGAAGAACCGTGCTCCTCTCAACTCATCCATCAGCTCATCGATCCTGGGGATGGGGTACCTGTTCTTCAGGGTCTTCTTATTCAGAGCCCTGTAGTCGATGCACATGCGCAATGTGCCGTCCTTCTTCTTCACCAGCACTACAGAAGAAGCGAAAGGACTCGTGCTGGGCCGAATGTGACCAAGGGCCAGCAACTCCTGAATAGCCCGCTCTATCTCGTCCCGATAGGCCTTGGGATGCCTATACGGTGTGGTAATCACGGCTTGTATCCCCTGCTCAAGCTCGATCGTATGCTCAAACCCCCGATCCGGCGGCTGCCCTGGCGGAATATCCCCGAAAACCACTGCATAGCTGTCGAGAATAGACTGCAGCTCAGGATGCACTGTCTGCCCTGTATCCACTGCCTCTGAAGCCCGCAACTCTACCGCCCACTCTATGTCTCCCTTGCGGAAGGTCGCCTCCATCCTGTGTGCCGACACCGTCTGAGGCGGGTATGTGTGCTGTCCCCGTATCTTCTCATGCCTCCCCGTCTTGGGATCATCCCACTCCATCTCTAGGGCCTTCCAATCTGTCGTGACTTTCCCTAGAGTAATAAGCCACTGAACACCCAATATCAGGTTGGTGTCCGGAATGTCCACCACAAAGAAATGATCTGTCAATGTATAAGTGCCCATCGTCACTGATAACTCCGGAACATATCGAGCACATGCCATGGTCTGATCTCCTGGGACCAAGACGGAAAACCCCTCAAAGCCCTTTGTCTGTATGCCTCTCCGCTCAACCATCTGGGCATCAATAAAGTTGTGGGTGGCCCCACTGTCAACTAAGACTGAAACCCGCTGCCCGCGCACTGTCCCTCGTACGTGCAGCGTCAAGTACTTGGGAACTCCCCGCAATGCGGCTAGAGCTCCCCCAGTGGGTGCAAATGATGCCCCACCTGCTGCGGGTGGTGGAGGTGGTAAGGTACTCTGCGCTGCATAACAATCTCCTGCCTCCACATCATCCCCCTCATCCTCTTCTCCACTGCTCTCGGAGAAGACCTCAATGAAATGTGCCTTCCCTGCCGCACACCTGTGTCCCGGTGCCCATGGCTCCTGGCAAGTGAAGCACAACCGCTTCCTCCTCAGCTCTCTCCTAGCCTCATCATCAAACTGCCCTCGTCCAGGATTCGCCTTGGGAGGCGGAACCCTCGTGTCCTTCCCCTTAGGCTGGAAGGCCTGTCTCTGGGGATAAGGTGTCCGAGTCCTGGGTAAGACATCCTGTAAGTCCCGAGTCTTGCTGATGGCATCCTGAAGGGTAGCTGGTTTGGTCGACCGGACTAGGCCACGAAGTGGCTCTGACAATCCCTCCACAAACATGTAAACCATCCGAGCCGCAGACAAATCAGGTACCATCACTAAAATCCTCAAGAAGTCTGAAATGTATGTCTCTGCGCTCCCAGACTGTTTGAGCTTTGTCAGCTCAACAAAGTGTTGCTCTGGATCCCTCCTGTCAAAGCGCTCTATCACCCTCCGGGTAAACTCGGCATATGTCGTCACTGCAGAATGTCCGAGTGTCGTCATCCCATGGAACCACCAGTCCTGGGCCTCACCGTCCAGATGTAATGTTGCCACCTTAATGGCCTCTGACTGCGACATCGGGTTAAGCTGAAAATAAATGTCCAACTTCTCCACCCAAGACTTTGCCGAGCTATTTGATGAGCCATCAAACGTGGGAAAATGAAATCTAGTAGCTGTGCGGTGGTCATCACGGTGGTGTCTGTGCCCTCGGTGATGATCACGGGGCCTGCTGTCATGCTGGACCTGGATATAGTCTCTGAAGGTGAGAGAGTCCATGAACGCCTGTCCGTAAGCCTGGTACTCTGCAAAAAGGTCAGCCATCCGAGCCGGATCTATCTCCCTCTGTACTGCTGTCCCTGCATCCTCTGCTAGGAAGGTAGGCATGGTAGATCACGTGGGTGCTGGAATATCCCTCTGTGCACCTCCCGATACTCCTGCCCCTGCGTCCTCTGGCAAGAATGTGGGCATAGTAGATCGTGTGGGTGCATGAGATGCCACAATGGGGATAGCATCATGCACTGGCACGTGGTGAGACATACCTGATCCCTCACCGATCTGGAAAACCCTAGGAGGTTCCCTCTGTCTGATCTCTATGGCCGTGAGTCTCTGTGTCATCTCCTGCATGTGATGGAGAAGCGTATCCCATCTCCTCGAACCCTCCTCGTCTGCCATCGGGTTCCGCTGCTCTGTGTCCCTTGCAGGCTGCTCCTGCTCTGAATCTGTCTCAGGTGGCTCCTGATCAGAATCCCTCCCTCCGAAGGGAAACTCCCACCTACTCTCAACGTCTCTGTGTCCCCTCTGATCAAAATAGGGGTTATCCCCGAGCTCAGAATGAGTGCACCTATCCTTGCTCTAGGCAAGTGGAGACCCTCTCAGAATAAGAAATGGCTGCAATAGAGACTGCGTCCTAGCTGCTGGAGAAAACTGTCGTAGAAAACTGCTGCTGCAATGTGCCGGAACTAGGGGCTGATCCCCACACCGGAATGAGCTGAAAATCGGAAGGCTAGTTGTACTCAACCCTCCGGACAAAACCCAGAAACCGTGAAGCAAGTGCTCCACCTCCGAAAATCCCCCAAATAAACCCTCCTCAGTGAAAACGCTGTCTCTCCCAAGAACAGCGCAGAAGCTCAAGAAACACGCTGAGAAAAGGGCCTGAATCCTCCTGAAAAACCTCCGGCTAAAATAGAAACCTCCTCGAGGCTGAAAAACGCTGAAACCACTGCCAAATCACCACACAACAACGCTGCTCAACAAAGACTGCGTCCTCCCTGCTGAAACTGTGTCCTCTCTCCTGGACTGCGCAGTCACTCCAAGAGACCAACTCCTCTGCAACGTCCACCCAAAAATCCACTGCAAATCATCAACTGAAACTGAAGGAAAAACCTTGCTCGAGCAGGCACTCGAAGTCCCCCGGAGCCCAGGGTGAGATCTCCGACCGGAGACACTCAGTTCGCACTAAACAGTGCTGCAGACCGACTAAACAACCGGCGTGCTGAAGTAGACAGAAGTCTAGCTCTCAATATCAATATCATATCAACCATGCCAAATGGAGTGAAAACCCCACCTTTTATAGTGCTAGCTCCCTCAAAAACCCTAACTGCGTCCTTGATCTCCTCCTTGACCTGCGCAGTTACCTTAGGGTCAGCGTGAGGCCTTCCCTCATGTGTGTGTGGACCCCCAAGGCCACCCCCTTTAAGTCACAACGTTCATCAACTAGGAAAGCACTTTATTTTATTAAGTGAGTTGACCCCCTAATTCTCACTTTATTTATTAATTTAACTAAAGGCGGCAAAACTATACAAAAATGAAATATTCCAATTAGCAGTGCTAATTAGGAATATTACATGATCTGCTGCACTGCAACTTCAGTTGTTGAGAGAAACAACTGAATCATTTAACTAAAGGCGGCAAAACTATACAAAAATGAAATATTCCAATTAGCAGTGCTAATTAGGAATATTACACTGCGTTACCCTGGTTGGGCTTGCGTCACCCCAGCTAGTGCCGCGTTGCCCCTACGCTGCGCTGGTTGGGTCTACGTCACCCTGGCTGGGCTTACGCAGTCCTCTGCATGGTGCTGGCTGAACTGCGTCCTCCTGGCTGCCTCTATGCTGACTAGTACTCACTGCCCCTCTGCTGTGTTGGAAATATTGTCATTGATGGCAAAGGAGCACAAAGGAGCAGCACAAAGACAAGGGAGTAGATCAGACTCAGATGGAATTGTTGCAGAGATGTCACACAGGGTTTAATGTATCAGTGGGTTGCGGCTACCCATTTGGGGTTTTTACTATAATGGAAAACGATGGATAAGAACCACAGAAATTGACTATAGAGGTTAAACCATAGAAGAATTGATTGTGAGGATTTTGGCCTCTGCTTTAATAAATTGCAGAATTTTTTTTATCTGTATATACTTGGCAAATTTCCTGAAGGGTTCATCTCTTCGAATTCATTGAATTTATGGTATCTTTGTGTAGATTGTGAAGTACGTAGAATTAACTTCTGTGTAAAGGAGTGGAGGAGGATTTGAATGTGTATTAGCCTCTCTGTAAAGATGGAGAAGGAAGGTTCCAAAGAAATCGAAGTTAAAACTGAAATCCGGCGGAAATCTGGCTTCAAACGCAATTTAAATAGAGTTTGCAATTTAAGTGGTTTTGAAGGAAACCGGACACTGTTGTCGCACAACCTTTGAGTTGTGAGCGGTTTTTCCCATTTCGAACGCGATCGAATGATATTGCGACACGTCGCGAGCACAATACCACCCATTTCGCGTTGCTTTTGGTGATAAAGTTCTGGGGTCGATTGAACGCGATTGTCATCTGATTAGATCTGTGGAAGATCCGACAGAGTTCGCATTAAAAGCTGCGTGGGAGTTAAAACAAGGTATGGACCGGAGGTTGTATGCAATGAAGTTTTATTAAGGGTTTGAAGTCCGAAATTATTTCCGAAGGTCTAAAGATTCCGAAGGTCTTTTAATATTTCTAAAGGTTTCATGATATTTCAATGGAGTTTTATTAAAGTGGTTTAAGTTCGGAAATACTCTGCCGAGGGGATTTTAACCTTTGTTTAAAAGTAAATTAAACATTTTCGAAGGTTCTGATATTCATTCCGAAAGAGTTTATAACATTGGGTTAAAGTGAGTTATATTGTTCCAAAGGTTAAAAAGGGGATTTTGCTTCCAAATATTATAAAAGTGGATTATAATGTTTTGAAATGGAAAAGGGAGTTTTAGCTTCCGTGGTGCATTTTTATTAAATAAATCAATCAGATCATAAATCGGAAGCAAGTGTGATGAATGCGATGCGATGTGATCGCATATCGCAATCGGGGTAGGAGAAAAATCACACAAACACAGTGGTCACAGAAAATGCGAAGTGCGATATGATGACATGGGGATGACGTGGCAAGTGACGTTGCAGCTGACGTGGACCTGACCCCACAAATCGCAAATAAATCAAGATGATGTGGCAAGATGGCGTGGCAGTGACATGGAGATGACATGGCAAGGTGATGTGGCATGATGACATGGAGATGACGTGGACCTGGCTCGCATATCGCAAATCGCAAGATCGGAGGAGTGAAGATCATAAGAGCAAAGTTGCGATGCGAAGGAAAGAAGCAATGCGATGTGCCGATGCGAAGGGACACGTGGCGGCACAACGCAATATCGCACATCGACGATGCTTATGTGATAAGAATTCGTAAGTTATAGAACTTGCCATGTGATCGATGAATGCGATGCGATGGAGGCAATGCGAAGTTCATTGCATATCGCAGATCGCAAAGCTCAAGAGAGATATCGCACAATCTTAGAAGTCATGTGAGTTGCGATGCGAAGTAGCGATAAAGTCAAGTGGGACCCGATCACATATCGCTCATCGCAAGCCCAGGACAAAGTGCGATAAAGGAGCCGGATGCGATGCAGCTCAGATTCATTATTTAAGAGATTTCAAGTCTGGGTGTATATGATTTCCCTTTGTAAATCGCATCGGAAAGAAAAGGAGCCATATAGCAAAGAACGTTTGGAATGCCGAAGTGCGATAAAGCGATAACCGTTGGATCACAGAGTAGAGATCTACGATGCAGATTAGAAGTGTTAGTTTGGGCATCGATAAATGTGCAAGATTGGCGGAAACGAAAAATTTACGAAATTATAAGGTTTCCCTTTGAGAAATCGCATCGGGAGAATGAAAGAGAAACATAGAAACGAAGAAAAAGAGAAATAGCCGAAACGCCGAGATACAGCCTGGTGGGACCCATCGCACATCACATATTAGGAGATCAAATGGACGAAGGCACATGGGATATCTGAATCGCCGAAGTGCGATATAGAGAGCAGACGCGATAAAGATCAAAGTCGAAGCCTAAAGCATTTCAAGTCCAGGAGTATGTGGATTTTCCTTTGTAAATCGTTTCAGAGAGCAAAAGGAGGATTATAACGTAAAACAAAAAGGAAAGTAAGAACGTGGGTAGAAAGGCTCAGGTAAGGACCTGACACAGAGAAAAGGGCAGAATCGAATGTTTAGAAGAGCGGTGAAGGTTGAACGCTGTGGGCACGAGAAAAAGAGGCATGATTGGGCAAAAGGAGATATGATGACACTGCTAGAAACGCAATAGAATGGGTCAAGTCGGACAAAATGAGAAGTTATGTAGCAGAGCTAGACTATAATAGCAGAAACTGAAAAGACAATGACAGCAGCAGAAAAGACAAATGTATGGTGAACCAAGAGCTGAAAGGGCTGAGTGAAATGTATTATTGTATCTACAAATGTAAATGATTTAATTATTTTTATTGTATGTGATGCAAAGGCAAGTCTCCGTAGGCACAACAAAACTCCACTGTAATACATTCTAAATGTGCTAGAAAAGAAAATGAGAAGGGGGAAGGCAAAGAATCATACCTGTTCATTTCGAATTCCCTGTGGAATGCAAACAGTTATGAGGTGATCCCTATAAATAATGTTACCAGCATATGTATAGGGAAAGAGAGAATGGAGAAAGAGGTCAGAGAGTGTAAGAAGAAGAAGGAGCAGAGAGAGGAGTTGTGAAGATCCAAAGATGATATAAAACAAATTTGAAGGTTGGAAGGACATCAGTAAAGAAGGAGGAAAACAGAGCTGATATCCAGGTAAATCAGCATATGAGTTTATTGTACAGTGAGGAAGTTGGTGCTTCCATATCAAGTTGTAGCTTGATAGATGTCCAGTTGTAGCTTGCTGAGGTAGGAGCCTCCTGTAGGTTGTAGCCTGCAGAAAATAGATGGGAGTTGAAGCTTCCTTGCAAGTTGTAGCTTGCATAATTGAGGTAGTAGCCTCCTGTAGGTTGGATCCTACAAAAAATCAGTGGTGAGAGGGAGTTGGAGCTTGCCTTTGCATCACAACAATAATAAGATGTGGTTTTCTCCCTTATGGGTTTCCACTTATATCTGTTGTCTATGTGCATGATGATTATATGTTGATATTCTGTATTTAATCTGCTTAATACCTACTGCTCACTTATTAAGATTGTTGTTCCATTTTATATTAAGTTGATCACGAAATGAAGATGTAAATAAGTGTAAAAGAAAGTCTTTCAAGACCAAGACTGCTTTAAACTGATTCACCCCCCCCCCCCCTTCCTCAGTTTAACCAAGGGTTCAACATGTTGTTGTATTCTCTGCCTTGGATCAGATCATCCCCTGCTGATCTCTGCCCCTCATTGCACTGCAAACTCGCTTCAAATTTCTCCGCAAAATCCGCCCCAGAAATTTGACTTAGCTTCAATGCTTTGTGAGTGTGTGTGTTTCATCCAACTGACCCCAAGCCTTTCCTTTATACTTTTCTCGTTGGAAAACCAACAGTCATGATCTGATCTCTAATCGACGACTCATATTAAAAGACTACTTGATCCACGTCACTTCGAACATTTAATCACATGTGTTTAATTAATTCACTTTAATTTTTCTAATTCCCTAAGTTAGACTTAAGGTTCTCATTAAAAAATTCAATTATTAGAATAACTTCAACACCAGCTGAAATTTCTCCAAATGCTTTCTGGGTTTTGGAGATCCCGTGTGTCTTAGCCCCTCCACAAAATTTAAGAGCTAGAGCACACCTGATGCTACCCAAAAATCTGAACATGAGAGCTGTAGTGGAAATCAGGCCATAAATATCTGAATGTATAAATCCTAACACGCCATATGCTCTGTTATCACTTCTTGGAAATGTTGCCTTAGTATACTTCCCAAGTAGGCATCCTCTGCACACATCATCGTGTTCTGTGCCAAGTTCTGGAACCCCAGTATCTTTTTCTTTTTGCATCTTGAGTACTCCATGGTGTAGATGTCCCATTCTCCTATGCCATAACTCATTCAGCTCCTTCCCATTGCTACTATCACTTTCCATTAGTTCCACAGGAGAGTCGAGCTGCAACTTGTACAATTTGTTGCTTCGAACTCCAATCTGTCTTACCCTCTTCCAACTTGAGTGTTTGACAAACACTTTCTTCCCTACGAAGTGGATATCATATCCCTCATCCTATAACTAGGATACTGAAATTAGGTTCATACCCAATCCTAGCACATGCAATATATCTATAGCGTTGGTGCTTGCTCTTGACTCCCTCTAAATATCGATGGTACCTCTCCCTACTGGAGTACACTTCATTCGGTTTCCCATCATAATCTGGAAGTCCAACTGCTCCTTGTAGCTAGAGAAATATTCTCTAACCCCTGTCATATGAGTTGATGCTCCACTATCTATATACCAAATACCCTATGAAGTTGATCCTGATAAGCAAGCAAATTCGTCCTCCAACCTGGAAGACAAATCTGAAGCCTCCTGAATGTCAATTTTGTCCATGGTCATAGAAAAGACAATTTGTTTGGTATTTCTCTTTCACCCGACATTTATTTTGCTACTGCAAAATCCTCTGCGTCCAACAGGAAATTGGCTCAGCGAAAATATGAGTCGCTGTTGCTCCCTCTGACTGCTGGAATAACTATCCTGGGAAAATCGACTTTATTTCCAACCTGCTACTTAAAATCAATCCTCTTGCCCAACAGTTCGAACTTCTTGTCTGGGTACTACACCACCTCTAAGAATTTCGACTGATAACTTGGCTTTGATACCATGTAAAAATTTCATCTATTGCAACAACTAGAAATTATTCTTCTAACTGTAAATTTAATTGCTTAGTTTATTTTCTTCCGACAAACAACGAATAAAATCACAACTGCAATTTTCACCATAAAAATACTGCGGAAAAATAGAAAGCTGGAAACTGAGAAATTCTAGCACACACAAAATTTTGACACCGTTATTTTTGGGCAATTGTCCCTTGAAAAACCCAGCTTGGAAAACCAATGCAGCTGATGAGGGTTTTATTATTATTATTATTATTATGCAGAAATTCCGAGTATAATAAAATGACACCAAACTGGTGTCTTTATCTGAGATAAATACTGGCGTGGTTTGCTAAGAATTTCCAGAAGTGTTTCAGATGCAGCGAGGGGCAGTATTGGGATGGTTTGATCCCGGTCCAAGAGTACAACTGAGGCAGATAGGCAGCATACCAGAGCAGCGCAGGGGCAGCCAGGAGCTACACAGACCAGTAGAGGCCACGCAGAGGCAGCAGGGGCCACGCAGAGCTGATGCAGAGGCAGCCAGGGCAGCGGAGGGGTAGCATAACCCACTCTGGGGTGATGCAGGCCTTTCCTGAGTAGCGCAAGGGCTGACGCAGGCCATTCAAGCTGACGCAGAGGGCTTCAGAGCAGCGCTGGGGTTTCCGGTGGGCCAAAAAGGGCTCGAATTCATAAATCCCCACTAAGGGTGGAATCAGCCATATTTTTTGTCTCCGAAGATAGAGTTATTGCTTTCCAAGGTTATTTCTCTGTCAATTTAACCAGTTTGGTGCCCAGAAATGTTGTACTCAGATTTTGCATAATAATAAAAACCCTCCAGCAGCCAGAAGACCGGTTTTCCCGCATTGGGTTTTTCCGGGGACAGTTGTCCAGAAAATCTTATGTGTCACTTTGTCTATGTGCATGTATTCAGTTTAGATCTGTATCTGTGTAGGTTGTTAAAGTGTTTACTTCGATGTTAATACTGAACATTTCAGATAATAACTTGTATAAGTAGGAGAAGTAAATCGTGATTTAACAGTAGGGATTTTGCATAAGCAATATTCAGAATTTTTCACATGGTATCAGAGCGATTGTAGATCTAGCTGGGTCACCAGCAAGAAGACTAAAGAAGTAGTCCTGAAGTTGTTGTTGATTCAGAGTGCCAGAAGAAGTGCTGTAGAGCTTCAGTAGTTTCTGGTGGGTCTAAATTTCTGAAGTTGCAGAAATTAGCCTAAGCACTAGTTGACAAAGAGCGGGAGGAGAACAGCTTCTCAGAGGATTAATTTGTAGTTTGATGAAAGGGTCAAAGAGAGTCGATTCGTTGTGTTTGGCAGATTTCCAAGGAGGAAATCAGTTGTCAGAGAGAGTAGAGGGTGCCTTTTCGCCAAGGACCCTAGATCCGAGCTTCAGTTGAGAAGTGGGGAGAGGAAGATCTATTCTGACAGAGTATATCTGAGCATATGGCACCTCACGGACTACGTGATTAGGATAGGTCAAACGGTCTGTCCAACTCTGCAGTCTAGAAGGCCAGAATCCTGGTGGTCATGGAGGCATACGGTATGAGGGAGCATGCAGAAAACGTCTTGGCAACACCACCCGATACACTTCTCCTAGCGATGTCAAGCGCTTCGTAAGGGACGGGGTTAAGGATCATGTTGTACCACATATAGCTGATAAGAAGACAGCTAATGAGATCTGGAAAGCATTAACCGCCCTATATGAGGGAATATCTGTCCAGAGGAGAATGCTTCTGGAGAATCAGATGCGGTTATTCATGATGGCCATGGGAGAAGAGAACGAGCCCTTCCTTTTCAGATTACAGGCGATCAAGGATCAGTTGACTGCCATGGGAGTGAAAGTGGAGGAGGGTGTGATGGTGAGGACTGCACTCAATGCTGTCACAGAGGACTAAGAAACTTTCGTCCAAAGTATCTTGGGCAGAGCGGACCTTCCCAACTGGGACAGTATGTGAGCGATCCTACGTCAAGAATAACTCCGTCGGTTCACCAAGAGACAGTGCAGCACCAGATCAAGTAAGGTGAATAAGGAAGAGGAAGAAGATGCAACCTTTGCATCAAAGAGGCAGCAAGGGAGGAAGAAGTGTTATTTATCAAAGCTCAAGTGTTTCAAGTGCGGCGAACTAGGAAATTTCGCCAGCAATTGTCCTCAGAAGAAGAAGGACAAGGAAGCTTCTACTCCAAGGCTGATGTGGCGAACGATGGCTCCGAAGATGACGTAGCCATGAGCGCTCATGAAGCACGAAAGTGGGGGCGACATGGATCTGTAGAGCAGCTAAAGAGTGTTCGCGGGATCCTTGAGTAGCCCAACTCTTGTATCACATCCATGCTACGGGAGCCTTAAGACAGTAGCGGGACAAGTGGAGCAATGGGTACAGAGAATCACAGATGGAGCAAAGGCAGATTTAGAAGTTGAAGGGAGCAACGCAATGCAGATACAACAGCAGTGTGGCAATGCAACGCAGAGGGGCTAATGTGACTTCAGTAGCACAGTACAGGTTGGCTTACGCAGAGCAGAGTTGCAGCAGCGTAGTGGCTTCAGGAGGACAACGTAGAGCAACAGCCTATGAAGCTTTAGTGATGAGGATGTAGCCCAACTGACTTGTTTGTCAAAGATTGGACATGAATTTTCAGTTGTTTCTCTCAGCAACTGAGTTGCAGTGCAACAGTTGGTAGCACGGTGCAACAGATTGAGAGGGAACTGCAATACAGATGTGGCAATGACGGTGGTAGCATCATGGGCAGCAATACAAAATGGCAGCAACATCACAGTGATGAAGGGCAGCAGGTCCAACATCAGTGCAGAGACCCACACCAGAGATCAGTACAAAGCTTCGGGGTGAAGTAGTGTTGTGCTAGGGCACTTTCCTCACTAAGAGGGAGTGTTGAGATTTGTGGATTGTTGGGATAGCTTTGGATGTACTCTAGCTCCAAAACTTTGTGGAGAGACTAGAGTACATGAGATCTCTAAGACCCAGAAAGAGATTTGAGAAATTCCATCTGGTTTAAGAGAATTAATTAATTAACATTTTTAATTAAGGACCCTAAGTCTTACTTAGGAAAATTAAAACATGTGATGGAAATGACTTAAGTCACACGGATCAAGCTTTCTTTTAATCATAGCTGTCAAATCAAGATTAGATCACGACCATTGGTTTCCCAACGAGAAAGTATAAAGGAAAGGCTTGGGGTCAGTTGGAGAACACACATACAGTGGCAGAGCACTGAGACTAAGTTGGAATTCTAGGGCATGCTTTGCTAAGAATTTCCAAAAGTGTTTCAGCTGCAGCGAGGGGCAATATTGGCGAGTGGGATGGTTTGATCCTAGTCCAAGAGTACAACTGAGGTAGTTTCTAGTCTGATTCCTTATTTTAAGGTTGACCCCTTTAATGACTGTTCTAGTTCCAATAACATTGAGCCTAACATTTCATAGCACAACCAAGTATACTCATCTCCATGGGAAAATTATCCACCAACTAGCTACAGGAGAAGGACATTCTATCCTACTATAGGTTCCTTGTTGCACCAATTCTATGAGTTGAGGCTATGAATCTAGAAGGGAAATTTTTTCCTATGTCTAGCTCTATTTTTCTATTTAGCCCAATCCCCAAGTTCACAGTCAATATTTGCTTCTACAAAAAAATTTCTTTATCAATATATCTCATTGATAGAAAAGATTGAAATTACAAAAGTATTTTTTATTACGTCTTTCAAGTTTTATTTAATACTAACTATGTAATATTCGTTATTAGCAATTCTACTAATTAGAATATTATTTTGCTAACTATTACGTTTTGACTGAGGATGTGAGTTTGGGGGCCCACAATTAGACTTAGGAAACTATAGAGATCAAAACATTAGGCCAAGGAAAATATTGCAGCTATAGTGGAGGATGGGGGCCTAATGAGGAGAGACTGCGTCCCACATGTGGCAGCGCATCTCATTTGTACGAGCTAGAGGCAACCCAATTTTGAGGTGGGGCCCAAGGGAACGTTGGAAAGGCTTAGTTAAAAGGAAGCAAGCTGCTCATTTTGGTTATTCATTCATTCATCCATTTCAAAACTTTGACAAGAGCACGCTTGAGCAGTGAGCCAAGTCTGCATGTGTTGTTCAGCACACGCGTGTCTTCGAGCGGAGATCCCGAACTTTGTTTCCGTGGACTTCGAGTGCTAGCCCAAGGAAGGTGTCTTACCATAGTTTGATCATTTCCAGCAGCAGGAGGTTCATCCACAACGCAGTCATCACTTAAGCAGTGTAGTGGCATCCAGAGCAGCGTAGAGGCTGCGCAGTCATTGAAGAGGATCATCCGGGAGTCAGAGGAGTGAGGGAGGTTTTGGAGGAAACTTGGTGGGGAGGCTTGGGGCTTCCTAACAGGGATTTTTCTTGGCATCTTGGAGACTTCCAGTAGCAGAGTTTACAGGAGGATCGATTCGCCCAGCGGTTTAGAGAGCCAAGCCCAAGAGGGCCAATTTTTGGGGTCAAGCTTTGGGCGAACCCTTCCTGGGTTTTTCTTGGGTTTATTGAGGAGAGGCCAAGATTAATTTGGAAGAATTTTCTAGGTAGAATTGAGGGGCCACACATGGACTCCAACTCAGCCAGTAACTAGAGGAGCTAGGGGAAATTGAGCCGAAATTTCAAAGTCAACATTTGGCCAAATCCTTTGCGGGTTATTGTGGGTTTCATGAGTAGAGACCAGGGTTAAAAGCTCAGAATGTTTTGAGCAGTGTAGCAGGCCCTAGTAGCATTTCTTCGGGAGCAGCAGTAGCATTCTGGCCAAGGACTGCGTAGAGCGACAGCTACGCAGTGTACATTTATGGGGGAGTTTTCAAGCTTGTTCCAAGCACCTCTATTGTACACAATTTACCGATATTAATAAAATGGCTCAACAATATTTTATGGCTCCAATGGTGTATTGATTCCATTTTTGTTTTGTTGTTTGCTTAATGTCTTTTTAGCTTGTTATTATTTTATTTTACCAATTAGGAATATTACAATGGTATTAGAGTCTAATCTTGGCTCAACCTATGGAAAACCCTTCATTCTATGACAAGACCAGAATGAAAAACTACGAAATCATGGGATCCCAAGAAAGGTTAAACTTGGACACCATGGCAGTAACCTTGAATGAGGTGATTATGGTGCAACAAATGATGTTTGATGTGGGGAAGCAACTGATTCATGCAACAATTGGGAATCAAGACCATTCTTAATTATACAACGAATCCACTATGCCCAAAATTGTGGATAACGCATCAAAATGGCAAGACATTATTGCAACTGATGTGGAGTTATTGGCAGCAAATTGGCAGACATACCAATCATTGGGACATGGCATACAAGTGTCCCTCTCTTTTTGGGAGTTCTATGAACTAAGAGACATGCACAAATCAAGGGGAATTTCGTCGAATTATGTAGGGATGGTGAGGTGGATTAAGGAAGAAGATGAAAGAGTAGTTGAAGGGGCCATGGTTGCCAAGGAGACAGTTGAGCATACACTCATTGACGAGACACCATCCATTGTTGAGGTATCCAATGATGAGGTTTCAAAAGACATCTCCACCATTGTTGAGGAGCCAATAGGTACAGAGGCCTCAAGGTCAATGACAGAGTTGTCAGACGACAATCACCTGCAGTTGACTGGGGAGCATGTCTTGCGTGTTGGGTTGTCTATGGAGGAGCAGTTGGAGGCTCATGTCGAGCCCATGATGGAGGAGGATGTGCAGCGATCCTTTGGGCTAGCCATTGATGAGGAGCAACATAGAGACCACACGTTGGTATTTCAGTACAGTTCACTTCAGAGGTGCACTGACAGGATTTACAGCGTTATCAACCCACCCCTATGCATTGGATTGAGAGAAGCAGATTTTCCTAGACATATCAAAGGGGAGGACTAGGCTAGCAGCACCATTGGGTCACCCTTGCTCATCGGAGAGAGAGATAGAGCTACCTAGTTAGATCTCATGAGTTGACCTAGATAGTAGGATGAGACAACCTGATTTGCACAGGGTTCAACATCTGCATGTTGGGGTTGCTCTATGTTGTTGAGATTTTGGGGTAGCATCGGGTGTGCTCTAGCTTTGAAACTTTGTGGAGGGGCTAAGACATATGAGATCCCCATCAAGACCTCGAAAGCGTTTGGAGAAATTCCATCCAGTGTAATATTTATTCAAATAATTAAATTTTTTAATGAGGACCCTAAGTCTAACTTAGGGAAATTAGATATTAAAGTGAATTAAATTACACATGTGATGAAATGTTCTAAGTGACATGGATCAAGATTTATTTTAATCTCAATCGTCGATAAGAGATTAGATCACGACCGTTGGTTTTCCAACGAGAAAAGTATAAAGGAAAGGCTTCAGGTCAATTGGAGATCATACACACATTGCAGAGCATTGAAGCTACGTCGAATTTCTGGGGCGGGGTTCTCTGAGGAATTCGAAGTGAGTTTGTAGTGCAGTGAGTGGCAGAGATCAGCAAGGGATGATCTGATCTGAGGCCGAGAATACAGCAACAGAGAGGCAGTATTTTACCAAGGCAGCACAAAGACCAACCAAAGGGATGCAGTCTAGCCACGCAGAGAGGGACGCAGAGCCATCTGGGTGACGTAAAGGCAACGTAGAGCCTTCCAGAGTGACACAGAGGCAGCCTGCGCTGGGCAGAGGTTGTGTTGGGCTAGAGGGTTGACGCAAATGCTGAAGAAGGCTACGCTGATGGTTTCCGGTGGGCCAGAAAGGGCTCAAATTCGTAATTCCCCGCAGAGGGATGGATCAACCATATTTTCTGTCTCCGAGTGGAAGGTACAACTTTCATGTAATTTCTCTGTAGGGCATACCGTTTCTGGTGCCCATATAACAGTATTCAGATTCTGCATAATAATAAAACTCTCTAGAGCTACTGCACCAGTTTTCATGATTTGGTTTTTACGAGGACATTTGTCCAAAAAATGTGTGTAATTTTGTCACATGTGTGTGTTGTGCAGTAAATGATCTGTAGATGTGTAGGTTGCAGTTTGTATTTGCTTTAATGTTTTTCTGAATACGTTAGATTAATAACTTGTTAATTAATCAAACAAGTAGGTGAAGTAGATCAAGACACTACAGTAGGGTTTCTGTTTTGAAACTTTCACATATGTGCAGGAGTTCATGCATTCGATCCCTCTCTTGGGGTCGGATGGAAAGAGATTCTGAGTTGGTACCTGGTGGAGTGGGATATGGAGATGGTGGTGCACTCGGGTGTAGCCCAGCAGGAGCTTCCAAGCACTGGGGATACCTGAAGCTTAGACTGGCATTGGGATCCGAGCGGGACTACCTATCACTTCCCAGGTATGCCAATTGACTATGACCTGGATGGGACAGTTGAGCATGCACATTAACTAGGGGAGTTTCAGCCAGCACTAGTGTCCAACCAGTTTATGTACATACTTCTTGAGCTGTCTGGGTACGACCATCATACACAGGATCACGGGATGATCAACATACTATGGCAGGATTTTGTCGGAGGAGGTGGCATTGGTAGGCCACCAGACAGTGCCTTGTATGGAGCTGGGGATCCTTCACAATTGTGTGGGGCACGGAGGAGCAGAGCAGGAGTGGCATCGCTACTGGTACATAGGGAGATTCACTTCTAGAGGGGAGATCCATTCATTGGAGAGTATGGTGATGCAACGGTGGAGGTGATGGTACCGGTCGGGTATGGGCCGACGCATATGGACATAGATTTAGGCCATCACATGCAGGGACTTGTAGGAGCATCTAGCGTTGAGCAGTGGTCTGTAGATGGGCATGCAGATGCATGGGGGCGTGTTGTAGCATGTCAAACTGTGTTGTGGAGTAGGAGTGCCTCCCATTGCATTGAGTACATGCGGGGAGTGACAGGTGCAGCAACACAAGAGGGACACATGACAGTACAGTACAGTATAGTTGTAGCCGGGGGTATCCAATGGTGTACATGGACAGGTTGCGGCATATAGTGGCATGTCGAGGAGTGCAGTGATACTTGGTGGTATGTAGTGACACATGATGCGACACAACGGGCTCTTGGAGCATTGCCTCCAAAGAGACTTATGGATAGGGGCATTAGGTGTACCATGGGATGAAACTCACTTAGGGTCGATCAGGACATTGTTGAGCATCTGGGGACACCACATTTAGAAGAGACAGGGCTACGAGGGGGTTATCAGTAGATCCGAGGCGGGGAGAGTGTCGTACGGAGGATTACTCTTGAGCATTTTGGTAGACTCTTGATCATACCCTTTGGGACATACCCATACATCATCCTCCAGAGTTGCTTACAATCGCAGAGTGTTTTGTTGTTAACCCTTGACACTCTCCCTTCAGGTAGCAGGGCATGGGAGGCTCACCCTAGGCAGTTGGATGAGACACCATGTGTCATGAGCTAGGAGGAGACTCTCTGGTTGAAACACTTGGTAGTTGCACGGCTTGACGGATACAGGCTTAGGGATGGCGTGGTTGATTGTCGAGGTAGCATATGTTCTATCATTGGGCTCACACTTAAGGGATGGTGGATGGTAGACTTTGTCTACAGGAGGGTACCCAAACTCTGACCAGTGTCCAGATGTATCATCAGGAGTGGGGATGGCAGATTTCACTGCATGGTCTGGCATGAGCAGGGCAGTTTCGCATGCGTGGGACAGACTCCTGATACTTGGGGTCCACCCAGGGGATACATACAGGTGTTAGAGATGAGGGCCGGATGGGTTCTAGCAAGTAGCAGTGCTACACAACGACACCCCGTGAGGAGTGAGAGTTGCGAGCTCCCAGTATGGTTGGGGGATCCAAGGGTCCGGTTAGTGGGTGGATCACTCCACTTTGTGATGAGCAGGGTCAAGGCAGAGGGCGATCCAATCTACTTTGGGTTTGACACATGGGGGATCACTGAGACATCCACTGCCTCGCTATGGAGGCAAACTTGTCCTATTGTTGCTCAGGCTCGATATTGGCAGTGGCGGGGTAGATATTGGAATCATGGAGATGCCCGGGAAGGATGAGCTTGGCCTTCACAGATTTTTCGCCACAAGGCCCCGGGAGAGAGGGATATAGTTTGCGCACGATGGGGAGTATGTCATAGTAAGAGTAGCGCAACATCATCATGGTGGCACCCCTCTGAGATTAGTGGGGGACCCGAGCATTGCAGGGGGAGATCATGTAGATCTTCCATTGGGCTTATGGAGTCACTGATGGAGTGGGGGACTTCATTAGCATGGCAAGTTGGTCAACAGAATGATATCAAGAGGAGCACATGTGGGTGAAACGCTCTCTCTGCAGGGATTAGGTGGTATATTCGAGGGTTTACTCTTGGAGTTCATGGGATGGATTACTTGGTACGACAACTTCATGATGAGTTGGGCATAGTGCCATATTATCATGATTCCCTACTCACTGATGGTATGCAGAGGGCTTCTGATTCTTATTCCTGGCAGGATAGTGAGTGGAGCAGGGGGAGCTTCATGTTGGACAGGACAGCTTGGGATCTTGGTGTTGATGGATTCTTTCATGTTAGGATAGTGCAGAGGTGAGAGACGATTCAATGGCGCATTTGGGACCATTGCACATTTTGCAATGATAGTGGGGAGCAATAATTGGAGAGGATGCTTGTTCAAAAATTGCTTGAGGACAAGCAATTTTTGCGGGGAGGATTTTAATATTCATAATTAGCAATTCCACTAATTAGATTATTAATTTTTTATATTTTGCTAACTATTACATTTTGACTATGAGGATGTGGGTTTGGGGGCCCACAATTAGAACTAGGAAACTATAGAGATCAAAACCTTAGGCCAACGAAAATATTGCGGCTGTAGTGGAGAATGGAGGCCCAATGAGGAGAGACTGCGTCCCACATGTGGCAATGCAACTCATTGGTGAGCTATAGGCAGCGTAGCTTTGAGGTGGGGCGCAAGGGAACGTTGGGCAAGCTTAGTTAAAAGCATTGAGATTTTGGGGTAGCATCAGGTGTGCTCTAGCTCTGAAACTTTGTGGAGGGGCTAAGACACACGAGATCTCCAAGACCCAGAAAGCATTTGGAGAAATTTCATCCGTTGTATGAGTTATTCAAATAATTACTTTTTTTAATGAGGACCCTAAGTCTAACTTAGGAAAATGGAAAAATTAATGTGAATTAATTTACACATGTGATGAAATGCTCTAAGTGAGGTGGATCAAGCAGTCTTTTAATCTAAGGCGTCGATTAGAGATTAGATCATGGCCGTTGGTTTCCCAACGTGAAAAGTATAAGAGAAGGGCTTGGGGTAAGCTGGAGAACACACACACATTGCAGAGCACTGAAGCTAAGTCGAATTTCTGGGGTGGGGTTTGTTGAGGAATTCAAAGCGAGTTTGTAGTGCAGTGAGGGGCAGAGATCGGCAAGGGATGATCTGATCTGAGGCCGAGAATACAACAGCAGAGAAGCAGTATTGTACCAAGGCAGCGCAGAGACCCGCCAGAGGGACGCAGTCGAGCCACACTGAAGTAGAGGCCACGCAGAGAGGAACCCAGAGCCATCTGGGTGACGTAGAGGTAGCACAGAGCCTTACAGAGTGACGCAGGGACAACCTGCGGTGCGCTGGGCCAGAGGGTTGACGCATAGGCTGAAGAAGGTTGCGTTGAGGGTTTTCGATGGGCCAGAAAGGGCTCGAATTTGTAATTTCCCGTAGAGGGTTCGATCGGCCATATTTTCGGTCTCTGAGTGAAAGGTACAACTACCGTGTAATTTCTCTGTAGGGCAGACCATTTCTGGTGCCCATATAACTGTATTCAGATTTTGCATAATAATAAAACCCTCTAGAGTTGTTGCACCGTTTTTCCCGCATTGAGTTTTTCCGGGGACATTTGTCCAAAAAATATGTGTGTAATTTTGTCACATGTGCGTTCTGTTCAGTAAATGATCTGTAGATGTATAGGCTGCAATTTGTATTTGCTTTAATTTTTTTCTGAATACTTCAGATTAATAACTTGTTAATTAACCAAACAAGTACGTGAAGCAGATCAAGACACTGCAGTAGGGTTTCTGTTTTGAAACTTTCACATGGTATCAGAGCATTGCAGATCAAGCTGATCCACTAGCAAAGAGGCTGAAGATAATTGCTACAGGAAGAGCAATTGAAGTAACAAAGGTCCAGAAGAAGGCAACGCAGCACCAGGAGGGACGCAGAGCCATCTAAGTGATGCAGAGGCAACACAGAGCCTTCCAAAGTGACGCAGGGGCAACCTGCGCTACGTAGACGCTACGCAGAGGCTACGTTGAGCCAATCTGCTCACGCAGAAGCTAACGCAACACCATGAGGGTGACGCAGTCCGTGTGGAGAATTGTTCTGCATTTTTCCAAAGTCTGGAAGTGTAGCTTCTGATCTTCAGAAGTTGCTGGTGTGGCACAGGTTCTGTCGGTGAAGAATAGTTTCTAGCAAAGGTGACAAAAGCGAGAGGAGAATAGTCGCTCAGCAGATTCGAGCCAAACAAATCTGAGATTCGATCAGGAGGGTCATCGTAGAGGATTGATTCAGGTGATTTGGCGGAGGATCTCCGGGAGGGAAATCAGTTGTCATAGGCAGCAGCTACTCTAGAGGGTTCCTATCGCCAAGAAACCCAAATCCAGTCTCCTATTGAGTGTTGCAGTAGGAAGAGGGAGAGGAGTACCTGTTTCGACCGATTTGAGCTAGATAGCCTCGTACGGACTGCATGATCAGGATAGGTTGGACGATGTGTCCAACTTCGCGATCTGGAAGGCCAAAATCCTGACAGTCTTGGAGGAGTACGGCATCAGGGAACACGCAAAAAATTTCGTAGTTGTGTCGATCGATGCGAATGCGCTGCAGAAGTTTAACGAGAATCAGGCGCGGGCAAAGCACTTGATCATGGATGGGGTGAAGGATCGCATGGTCCCACACATTTCCAAGAAGAAGTTGACAAATGAGGTGTGGACAGCTCTGACCACGTTGTATCAGGGGAGCTCCGTCCAATGTAAGATGCTTCTAGAGAACCAAATGAGGATGTTCTAGATGCACAAAGGGGAAGAGATTGATCCATTCCTCTCCAGTTTGTAGACTATCCGGGATCAACTAATTGCCATGGGGTCAACTTCGAATGAAGGACTCATAGTAAGGACAACCCTGAATTCTTTCACTGATGAGTGGGAGACCTTTGTCCAAAGCATTTTGGGCAGAGCAAAACTCCCTAGTTGGGGTGACATGTGGGCGATCCTTCGACAGGAGGAGATCCAACAGATGACCAAGAGGGAATTCAGCAGCGGAAATAGCAAAGTGAAGAAGGAGGAGGAAGTCGACGCAACCTTGGCATCAAAGGAACGTAGTGTCATGAGAGAGACAGTGCAGCGCAGCAGCTGAGGGAGCTTCAGTGATGAGATGCAACCCGAATGACTTGTCTGTCAATGATTGGGCAGGGGTCCTTCAGTTGTTTACTTCTCAGCAACTGAGTTGCAGTGCAGCAGTTGGCAGCATGATGCAACAATTTGAGAGGGAGTTGCAATACAGATGTGGCAGTGTCAGTGGCAGAGACATGGGCAGCAGTACAGAGAGCAGCAACGTAGTGGATGGAGGGCACCAGGCCAAGCATCAGCAACGCAGAGACTGATGCCGAGATCAGGTGATGCTTCAGTGTGGAAGTATTGCTAGAGCACACTCCTTGCTAAAAGGGAGTGTTTAGATTTTCGGGTAGCATCGGGTGTGCTCTAGCTCTGAAACTTTGTGGAGGGGCTAAGACACACGAGATCTCCAAGACCTAGAAAGTGTTTGGAAAAATTTCATCCAATCTATGAGTTATTCAAATAATTAATTTTTTTAATGAGGACCCTAAGTCTAACTTAGGGAAATAGAAAAATTAAAATGAATTAATTTACACATGTGATGAAATGTTCTAAGTGACGTGGATCAAGCAGTCTTTTAATCCAAGGCATCAATTAGAGATTAGTTCACGAGTGTTGGTTTCCCAACGAGAAAAGTATAAGCGAAGGGCTTGGGGTAAGTTGGAGAACACACACACATTTCAAAGCACTGAAGCTAAGTCGAATTTCTAGGGCGGGGTTTGCTAAGGAATTCAAAGTGAGTTTGCAGTGCAGTGAGGGGCAGAGATCGGCAAGGGATGATCTGAGGAATGCAAAGGCAACGCAAAGCCTTCCAAAGTGACGCAGGGACAGCCTGCACTGCATAGACGTTGCACAGACACTACACTGGGCTAGAGGGTTGACATAGAAGTTGAAGAAGGTTGCGCTGAGGGTTTCGGTGGGCAAGAAAGGGCTCGAATTTGTAAACCCCGCTGAGGGTTCAATCAGCCATATTTTTTGTCTCCGAGTGAAAGGTACAACTGTCGTGTAATTTCTCTGTAGGGTAGACCCTTTCTGGTGCCCATATAACTATATTCAGATTGCGCATAATAATAAAACCCTCTAGAGCTGTTGCAACTGTTTTCCCGCATTGGATTTTTCCGGGGACATTTGTCCGAAAATTCTGCGTGTAATTTTGTCACATGTGCGTGTTGTTCAGTAAATGATCTATAGATGTGTAGGTTGCATTTTGTATTTGATTTAATGTTTTTCTGAATACTTCAGATTAATAACTTGTTTATTAATCAAAAAAGTAGGTGAAGTAGATCAAGACACTACAGTAGGGTTTCTGTTTTGAAAATTTCACAAAAAGGAAGCAAGCAGCTCATTTTGGTTATTCATTCATTCATCCATTTCGAAATTTCCTTTGACAGGAGCATGCTTGAGCAACGAGCCAAGTCTGCATGTGTTGTTCAGCACACGGGTGTCTTCGAGCGGAGATCCCAGCCTTTGCTTCGGTGGACTTCGAGTGCCAGCCCAAGGAAGGTGTCTTACCATAGTTTGATCATTTCCAGCAGCAGGAGCTTCATCCACAATGTAGTCATCACTTCAGCAGCGCAGTGGCATCCAGAGCAACCTAGAAGCTGCGTAGTCATTGAGGAGGATCATCCGGGAGTCAAAGAAGTGAGGGATATTTTGGAGGAGACTTGTTGGGGAGGCTTGGGGCTTCCTAACATGGATTTTCCTTGGCATTTTTGAGACTGCCAGCAGTAGGGTTTATAGGAGGATCAATTCACTCAGCAGTTTAGAGAGCCAAGTCCAAGAGGGTCAATTTCCGGGGTCAAGCTTTGGGTGAACCCTTTCAGGATTTTTCTGGGTTTATTGAGGGGAGGTAAAGATTAACCTGGCAGAATTTTCTAGGTAGAATTGAGGGGCCAAACAAGTAATCCAACTCAGCCAGCAAATAGAGGAGCTAGCGGAAATTGGGCCGAAATTCCGAAGTCAACATTTGGCCAAATGCCTCGCGGGTTATTGTGGGTTTCATAAGTAGAGACCGGGGTTAAAAGCCATAAATTTTTTGAGCAATGTAGCAGGGCCTAGCAACATTTCTTCGGAAGCAACAACAACATTCTGGCCAAGGACTGCGCAGAGCTACAGCTACGCAGTGTACAATTATGGTGGAGATTTTAGGCTTGTTCCGAGGCTATCTTCAACTTTCGTTGAGCAAGCCCATGTGCCTTCATTCCAACACCTCTATTGTACACAATTTACTGATATTAATAAAATGGCTCAATAGTATTTTATGGCTCCAATGGTGTATTGATTTCAGTTTTTGTTTTGTTGTTTTCTTAATGTCTTTTTAGCCTCTTATTACTATAATTTACCAATTAGGACTATTACAAACTAATGGCTAATCTACTATGGATATAAATGGTGTAACTATCGGTCTGATATATACATGTGATGGCAATTCATTCATATGTATCATTATGTACTTGTAATTATATTTAAGGCCATATTCTCTATTATTTTATTTTATTTCTAAGCGTCGTTAAGGTCGAATTACTATGTGAGCTCAATAACCCTTTTGGAGTGTGCGTCCTTGTTTTTGGGCCCATGATCTCCTTATAAGGAGACCCAAATTGAGTACAAATACACAACTCTAGCTCTCATTTGTATCATCTCATCCTATAAAGTGTCTTATGACTAATGGCTCCCATATTTTTGGCATTCTCTTGTGCTCGCCATTTCTTTCTTTTATCTATGCTTGTGTACATCTTTGTACACTTGTTCTAGGGCATAATTTTCTCTTTCTCAATGGACTAGGATTATCTCCCTTGAGTGCACTTGTGATTGAGTTACTACAAAATTTGGGTTTCTTTTGGATCCATTCAATTCCCCACTTTCTTTTGTGCCTCTCAACATATAAATCCTTATATGTATTGGGGAGTTCTTGGAATCCTCACAATGAATCCCACAGTGTTCCAAGACTCCCTACAACTAATTCTTCCCCAACTTACTTACCAGATCCACTGGACAGCTGCTAACTGACAGCTCCATTAACTCCATTTCTCCATCGGCTGAACCTGTTAATTATGTTTTCCATAACCATTCATTATGTTGTATTATGCTGAGTTTTGATTGTAAACATTTTTTTTTCCCTAGTTTTTTGTGCTGTGGATTTCAGGAGAATTCCACAGCCTATCAGTTAGGGCCTTAAAGGTGAATGTTACAATTAAGTCATTGAACAATATTCTATGCCTAATATGTAGAAGAACACTCCGCAGTAAGAAACACTCCACAGAAAACATAAAATCCCACAAAGACAAGAAAATATCATTTGTAAACTACTCTGCAATGTAATTATTAGCACATTCAAAACCAATAACACACGTAACCCACTGATTCCATCACAAGTAATTGATAGTTCTGATTTTGTTTTCTGATTAGATTACATGGGGATCCAAGTGAAAGTGGCATAAGAAACAATACCCAAAGCCTGTGGGTTGTTATGGCTGTATCCGGTATGGAATCATGTCCTAAAGGCTAATATTATTACTTATATTTTCAAACTGATGAATGGTTTTATAATTTAATTTTCTATGTTTCTGATTCATAATTTTTTTAATGTGTGTGTATGTATTATATATATGCCATATCCTAGTTGTGTCATAATCAAATGGTTCAAAAAAATTGTTATATCTCTATTTGGATCCGGATCCATATCTGTATCCATTTCAACTTTTCATGCAACTTAGACCCTAAATATAGATATCACAATCTATTTAAATAGCAAGAAATCAATCCATCAAGAAAGGTGAAAGCTGCCTTTCAAATACATTATTAAGATGTTAAATACAAGAATGCACAAAATTACAGTGTTGCAAGAGGATAAGGACCAATGTTGAAATGGGAATGAGGCTATCTGAAAAGAAAGTACACTAAATATACTACAGAACTATAGAACCCTGTTTTTAGTTTCCATGCAACTTAGCTGCAGTCCCCTGTCAACAAGGTTCTTTGTATCTAGATCCTGACATTTCAAAATATCCAACATAGGTGGATCAGTATCTTTTTGCATGCAACTTAGCTTAATTCCCCTTATCACATTTAAAATTCATACCCAACTGAATTAAAGATGTACCTATTTGTGAAACATGCCCCTCATCACCAAGATTAATAAACATTCCCTTTTAGTAATTATAAGTACCTGTGCAAGGAAACCTCCAAGTGCTGGACCAATGATCAGACCTATTCCCCACATGGTACCCACCTAAAACATATGCAAAGATAAATGTTACTGTAATGACACTAAGTAGACTTAAAGCATCAAATATAATTCCCTTCACATATGTTACTGCCAATGGAATAAACATCCAGTGAATTTAAAGAAATTCTTATTTTCATAAATAAAGCACAAAAGAAAGAATGAGGGAAGGGACTTTACAACTGATAGGCCCAGAGCTTGGTGTTCATCCCTGCAGACTTCTGATGCATATGCCTGTGAAACAACCACATAAAAACGCCAAACAATACATAAGAATGGGTATATATTTAATACAGCCATACTGCACAATTTACCCAGTTGTTAAGTAGATGCATGCAATAGAATGAATTTCTAATGTCACTAAAAGATTGGTCATTGTGAAACAGGAGCCCTTATTTATGATCCTACGAGGTCTCCAGTGGGCAAGACTAAAATTGTAATATTGTAATCTATTCCCTCCATCAATGATTATTTTTTCTTAGAAGGATTCTTTTGATATGAGCTCAATCCTACAACTCAACTGGAGAAAAATTCAGCCATCCAAAGTTGGTCCTACCTTTACTGGGCCAAGCATGCCATTGAAGCTGCCAAGGAGAAATCTCATTGAAATGGCCATCCAAAAATTAGTGCTCATTCCAAAGAGGGTATTGAATACAATTCTGCACAATTCAAAGTAGCCCAACACAGAGAATGAAATGGTACGCATGCAAGAAGTAATCAGAACTTTCCTTGTACCTCTTCAAAAACTCTTCTTTCAACAAGAGAAAGGCTAACAAATCTGTTTTCCCTTAACATATAAACAAGTTTATGTGTATTATATGCAAGACAATAAATTTAATGAAGTTAAGTTCACTGACACTGAAGAGACACCAATGATCATAATAGGTTTGTGTCCATATTTGTCTGCTGCCATTCCCCAAAGAGCAGAAGTCAAAAACCGCCCAAACATGAAGGATGATCCTTAAGACAATCAAACACCAAAAAGACAACTCTTAGGGCCCATATGTGAATCCTAAACAAACTTCAGTGTACAATCATAAATTCATGTTCAGGAAAGAAATAAGGTAGGCTATTAGAATAGCTACCTATATAACCTGCATAATATCCTATATCTTCCGTCTTTCCCATATGGAAATCCCTTACCTGCAAACAATACATCACTGAACATGATAGTACTAGTAAAGCTTTCCACCATATTTATGCCAATAAACAAAAAGTATTATTCTTGGATGAAAGGCATTTGATGCCATATCTCATAACCTTTATGTTTCACTTTCTCTTTATCTTTCTTTAAGCCAGTCTGACTGAGACCACTGTTTACTTTTTCACTTTTTTTTGTTTGAAGGAAAATTATTGTTGGGTTGGAGGCCCTATCATGCTTCATTAGACTACAAGATAGTGCCATTATTTAGCACTAGAAGAAATTCCTAGACTGAAATTGAAGGCTTAAAATGATATTTTTCCATGGCTGATGAGTCAAGAAAACAAATCTATTCATTGTGCATTTTACTGATAGTTACTGATATTTCTCTATGTGGTTCTCCTGTAGTTATCATATCGAAAAAAGGAACAAGGTGAATAACATTTTTGCATACATTGTATGGAATTGAATAAGCTAACATTGAAGTGTCATTGCCCACCTCATAGGATTTATATTCCTTAGATCAAGTTTCAACTCAAGGGCATCCATTTCTTTCACATCATTGACTTAGCATCAAGCTCTCTTTAGATAGGAGTTGACCCTCAAGATACCTAGAAGATTTATTATAGGACCAAGTTCAGCCTTTCTAAGTGTTGAAAATGGCAACAAGAAGAGGCTTCTAATTTAATTTTCCCTTAATTAAATTAGAAGGAAATTGTAATTCCACATCACATGACATCTTGTACGAGTTAACTAAGTCAGGAATACTTAGTTAGGTCAGTCAATTCGAGTTGAGGGTCAAACTAAAGGCATGTAGAGTGCTCCCTAAGTTTTAGGGGGTCTAGTTGCAGTTTATTGTGAATTGTAATTATTTGAGTTAAAATCAGTTTAACTAGTTCTAACTGATGGAGGAACTAGTGAGAGGTCTGGTGAATTAAATCTGATTTAATTCACATGCAGTGATCAATCAGATAACTGATAATTCGCTAAAAATAGCTCATGCATGTTAGTTCTGAGGAAGACCTAGTTGAGATTGGAGTTAAAGAGAAGTGTATTATCAGTTGTATAATTAGAAAATTGTGCGGGATGCATGGAGTCAGCAGAAGGTCTTAGATGTATTGCGCATTCATTATTAGGTAATTTCCAAATTAATAGGGGCTCAGTTTCCCTAGGGATTGCGCAAGCAAGGCAGGGCATCTAGAGGCAAGAAATTGGTTAAGTATTGAACCAAGCTAGTCTAGGATAATGTGAGACAGACAGAGATAGTGCAGAGAGCTCTCAAGCCTGAGAGAAGCACTGTATTGTTTCATATTCTTTAACTTATGAAATATATAGATAGCGGGGTTTTTAGCTAAGGCTTTCCCCTGATAATTCTTTGTGTTGTGCGATTGAAATTCTTTCTCTTTCTTGTTCATGTGATTTTGTGATCGTAATTGGTTTCCACAATTTGTAGAATAGATTCAATTATTTTGTTTTAGCATATTACAAGATCAGTTGAATCTATGTGGATTTTCTACATGGTATCATAGCAGGAATCACTATAGAAGAGAAGAATACGAGTTTGTTTTGAATAGTTGATTCGAATTTGCAAATCTACTCTTCAGGACCAGCAGCAGGATCAGGATGTCTTTCTGTGGATTGAGACTCGAATATTCCCTTGAGAATAGTTTGAATTACATAGCTTGGAAGTCTAGGATGGAAGTAGTGTTGAAAGACAACGGACTAAAGGAGTTCATAGACAGTGATATTCCCAGGCCCGCAGCAACAGATGCTCAAAATATTGATGCATGGAAGAAGAATGTAGCAAAGGCGAGAAGGATTCTATTAGGAGTTCGAGATCATATTGTCTCGAACCTCCATGGAAAGGGAACTCCATATGCTATGTGGAAGGCCTTAACAGATTTTTTTTCAGAACAACAGCGACCACAAGAAGCTAGCACTAAAGGACAAGCTCAGAAAAATCAAGATGGAGAAGGGCGATACAATACCAAAATACTCGACGAATTTCACTCAATGTCGAGATGAGCTTGGAAGTGTTGGTGTTACAATTGTCGAGGATGATCTGGTGAGCCTAACACTTCCAAGCCTTCCCAAGAGCTGGCACAACTACCAGGATTCAGTGAATGGGAGGGAGAAGCTACGAGAGTGGGAGCGATTGTGGTCCGTCTTGGTACAAGAAGGGATTCGGTGGAATACCAGAGATGGATCCTTGTCAAAGACTAATGATGAGGAGAATTTTTCCTTGGCTAGAAAGGCAAAGAAAGGGAAAGGGAAGGTGTCCCATTCCAAAGCAGATTCTGGTTAGGTAGGAAAGAAGAAGGACTTGTTGAAGATTAAATGTTTTCACTGTCATGAGCTAGGACACTATGACACAAAGTGTCCACACAAGAAGGTCGGAAAGAAGCCCTCAGGAGGAGTAGTAGGTGAAGCTCTTGCATCACAATTCGAGTTTGATTTCACTCTCATCACATGCATGGTGTCATCGGTGAGGGGTTTTGTGTGGTACCTGGATAGTGGAGCCTCATTCCATATGACCGACAACAAAAAATTCTTCAACAACTTGGAGGAGAAGGATCTCCAGATGCACATCAAGATGGGAGATGACGGGAGATATAGCGCAAACGTCATAGGTATTGTTACCTTTAAGAGGGACTCTGGTACGCCTCTCACATTAAAAGATGTCATGTATATTCCTAGTTTAAAGAAGAATTTAGTTTTAGTTGCTATGTTAGAAGACCGTGGCTATGATGTGGTATTTAGCAAAGGAAAAGCGTTCCTTCATCACAAAGCCACAAGACAGGTGAAGAATATTGGGGTTCAGGTAAAGAACCTCTACAAAGTGGATGTAGAAGACTGTGTTTCCTTGAGCACGAAAGCAGAGAAGGTGCAGAGACGAGACATCGGTGAGTTATGGCATAGAAGATTGGGCCATCTACATCATGGCGCTTTGAAGATCATGCAACAGATTTCTACAGGACTTCACAAGGGCGCACTTGAGCAGCGAGATACATGCAAAGGGTGTACATTGGGTAAGTACACCAAAGCCACCTTTCATGATAAGGACAGTCGAGCGAAGGCGGTCCTTGAAAGATTTCACTCAGATATGTGTGGACCGTTCTCGACAGCCTCCACAGCAAAACACAAGTAATATGTGATTTTTGTAGATGATTTTTCATGCAAGTGTTGGATTTCTTCTTGTAGAAGAAAGATCAAGTGTTCTCAAAAAATTTTGAGTTAAAAGCACTTATCAAGAAAGATGCAGGGAAGAAGGTGAAGGCTCTCACGAGCAACAACGGTGAAGAATATGTCTCGAATGAACTCAAGACTTTTGTGCTTCAGAAGGAATTCGACGGGAATTGATGGCACCTCATAACCCACAACAAAATGGGGTTGCAGAAAGGAAGAACATAGCAATTGTTGGAGAAGCACGAGCGATGTTACATGATCAGGGCCTATTGTTGCACTTGTTGGCTCAAGCATGCAACACAACAGTATTTGTGCAGAACAGAAGTCCTCATCGGATTCTCGAGATGAGTACACCAAAGGAAGCTTTTTCAGGTAAGAAACCAGATGTGGCGCACTTTAAAATTTTTGGTTCATCAGTTTATTGTCATGTAACCAAAGATGTCGGGAAACCAACAACTGAATTGGAATATTTGTGGGACATTGATACACCTCACAACTATTGGGTGTACTTGACATCTCACAGAATGACAGTGGTCAGAAGAGATGTGAAATTAGAGGAAGAGAAGGCCATGTGAATATCCCTTGAGAGGGAGCTTCAGTTGCATGTAGTTGATGAGATCTTAGCTCCAAAATAAGAACCTCAATATGTGGAGCAACCACAAGAAAAGGAACAGAGAGTGGAAGCACCCAGCGTTGAGATTTTTGGGTGTTGGGGTAGCATCGGATGTGCTCTAGCTCCCAAACTTTGTGAAGGGACTAGAGTACATGAGATCTCCAAGACCCAAAAAGCGTTTTGGGAAATTCCATCCTATTTAAGAGATATTTAATTAATTAATATTTTTAATTAAGGACCCTAAGTCTAACTTAGGAAAATTAAAAGATTAAAGGTAATTAAATTAAACATGTGATGAGAATGATTTAAGTCACATGGATCAAGCATCTTCTAATCTTAGTCGTCGATTCAAGATTAGATCAAGGTCGTTGAAGTTTCAACAAGAAAAGTATCAGAAGAGGGCTTGGGGTTAGTTGGAGAACACACACACTGGCAGAGCACTAAAGCTAAGCTGGAATTCTAGGGCGTGGTTTGCTAAGAATTTCAGAAGTGTTTCAGCTGCGGAGAGGGGAAGTATTGGCGAGGGGATGGTCTAGTCCCAGGACAAGAGTACAACGAGGGCAGAGAAGCAGCATACCGAGGCAACGCAGAGGCAACAACTACGTAGCTTAGTCGAGAGCCTAGCAGGGGTAGCGCAGAGGCATCAAAAGATACGCAGGGCTGACGCAGGCCCAAAAAGGGCAGCACAGAGGCAACAAGAGGCCAGGAGGGCTAACGCAGGCCCAACCAAGGTAGCGCAGGGGCAGCGTAACCCAGTCTAGGGTGACTCATGCCCTTCTTGAACAGCGCAGAGGCTGACACAGAATAGGAGGGCTGATGCAGTAGGCTTTAGAGCAGTGCTGGGGTTTCTAGAGGCCGGAAAGGGCTGAGTTCTGTAAATCCCGTTTGAGGGTGTGAATCAATTATTTTTTCTATCTCCAGAACAAGTGCTGACACAGAGGCAGTGCAATTCCTTCCAGAGGGATGTAGGAGCAGCCTGCGCTGCGCAGTCACTGTGTAGAGGCTACGTTGAGCTAGTCTTCGCATGCAGAGGCCAGCCAGGGTGACGCAGTCCATAATTTGGTTGTTGTGTAGAGTGTTGTAATATTCCTTTTTTTTTGGTATCACCCATGACAGGGCTAGGAGGGACTTCCAGAGTTAGGAGCAGACAGGTCACATATACAGATTGGTGCTATCAGTGGGCTCAAGATTTTTTCGGAGGAGTTTTGAGGAGTTTTCATGGTGTCCAGAGGCATTCGCTTGATATACTCCATCATCCGAGCAGTCTGGCTTTCGTTTCGATGCATTCCGATAACTTTCGGAAATTTGAGTTATTTATGGGCTTAACTCAGCTGATTATGCTCAAGGTGGCATTCTGGGAGGAATACGTGATGGAACACCTTAGTGTAATAGCTCATTGGAACCGGGACAAGGATACCTACATGGTGGGACAGTTAGACACATATTTCAGTGACCGGAGGAGGCGTGGTAGCCGATTTACCCTTTTTTGTATTAAAAATGAATATTTTAATAAAAGGGAAAAGTGCTCCAGGAATAAAAATAATAATAAAATAATGCTCTAGAAGGCTCCAAGAGATCTATAAAAGAAAGGGAGGAGGCCATTGGGAGATATCGTTGGATCATGTTATTTTATTATACGAGAGGTGTGAGACGTGGTTCTCTACTTCAGCCGTAGCCCCAGGACGGAAACCCTCGGGTGATTTATGAGTGTTGGACGAAAATCCAACTCTCTTGAGGAGACTTCATTCAGAAGTTTCGCAGAGCTTCAAGGATTGGTGTGAGGATCATCCGGATCTTCAACTTGTGCTTCAGTGGGTTCAGTGATAGTTTTGCCGTAGCTGATTTGCAGCAGTCTTCTTGCTGAGCCGTCTACATCATTGCCAGCGTCATTCATCAGTTGGGCCAGAGATCTTTCTAGGTTTGCTCCGCTTGCTTGGCAAGCTCAAGTTCCGTTGTTCCTTTATGCTGATGTACTTTTTATCATGGATTAATAAAATGGCTCGATGATTTTATCGGCATCTGTTGTGTTCTATTGGTGGTTTTGTGTATATTTCCATTTATTTTGCTGCTTAAGTTAATTTCTGCAATTTTAGTTAAAATATCCCATTTGGGATATTACAAGTGTCATGATCCGGAAGTTAAGCTGCAGACCTTTAGCAGTTGTTGGTGGGGTGAAGATTCTACCGATGCTGAATTTAGCCTAAGCGAGGTTGACAAACAGCAGGAGAAGAACAACTTCTTAGAAGATTTCCTGCTAAAGAAATATGAAGATTGATCAAAGGATTGAAGAGAGCTGATTCATTATGTTTGGCACACTTCCAAGAGAGGAAGTCAGTTGTCAAAGGGAGCAGAGGGTTCCTTTCTCGCCAAGGACCCTAGGTCTGAGTCTCTAGCAGAGAGAGGAGGATCAATTCTGACAAATTTCTGAGCAGATGGCGCCACACGAATTGCATGATCAGGGTAGGTTGGATGGCCTGTCCAACTTTGCAATCTGGAAGGCTAGAATCCTGGTAGTCCTTAAGGCTTACGGTATATGGGAGCATGTAGAAATAGTCTTGGCTACACCAACTAATGCAGCTCTCCTGGAGAAGCACAATGAAGCAGCGGCACATGCGAAGCACTTCATTATGGACGGGGTCAAAGATCATGTGGTACCACACATAGCTGAGAAGGCAATGGCTCATGAGATGTAGGTAGCCCTAACCACATTATATGAAGAAAGGTCCGTCCAGAGAAAGATGCTTCTGGAGAACCAGCTGAGGTTATTCATGATGACCAAGGGAGAGGATATCAATCCTTTTCTATCCAGACTACAATCAATCCGGGATCAGCTAACTGGCATGGGGGTCAAGGTAGATGACGATGTCATGGTGAGGACTACTCTCAATACAATCACAGAGGACTGGGAAACTTTTGTCCAAGGTCTCTTGGGCAGAGCGGACCTTCCCAACTGGGACAACATGTGGGCTATCCTCCAACAAGAGGAGATTCGTCGAATGACCAAAAGACAGTACAGCACTGGTTCAAGCAAGGTGAAGAAGGAAGAAGAGGAAGATGCAACCTTGGCATCAAAGAGGCAGCAAGGGAAAAAGAAGCATGATATGTCAAAGATCAAATGTTTCAAGTGCGGCGAACTTGGACATTTCGCCAACAATTGTTCTTAAAAGAAAAAGGAAAAGGAAGCTTCTAGTTCCAAGGTTGTTGTAGCAGACGATGGCTTCGACGATGACGTAGCCATGAGCACTCACGAACCACGAAAGTGGGGTGATCTTGATCTGTAGAGAAGCTACAAAGTGGTGGCAGGATCCTTGAGTAGCCCAACTCTTGGATGACATACGAGCTACGGGAGCCTTAAGACGATAGCGAGACAAGTGGAGTAGTGGGTGTAGAGGATCACGGACGGAGCAGAGGCAGAGCTGACACACTGATGAGGGAGCAGCGCATTGCATATACAGTAGCAACGTAGGGTACGCAGTGCAGTGGCTGTAGCAGTGCAGAGGCTTCAGGAGGACATCATAGCACAGCAGCAGCGTAGAGGACAACAATGCAAAGCAGATCTTCTTACGTAGTGCAGAGCTGCAGCAGCGCAGTAACCTTCAAAATATAGTGCAGAGCAACAACCTATGGAGCTTCAGTGATGAGATACAGGCCAACTAAATTGTCTGTCAAATATTTGGGCAAGGTCCTTCAATTTCTTACGCTCAGCAACTGAGTTGCAATGCAGCAGTTAGCAGTGGCAGTGCTATGGGCAGCACGATGCAACAATTTGAGAGGGAGCTGCAGTACGGATGTAGCAGTGACAGTGGCAGAGTCATGGGCAACAGTATAGAAGGGCAGCAACAACGCAGTGATGAAGGGAAATACGCCAAGCATCAATGCAGAGACCTACACCAAAGATCAGTGCAGAACTTCGGGGTGAAGTATTTTCGCTGGAGCAGATTCCTCGCTAAGAGGGAGTGTTGAGATTTTGGGGTAGCATTGGATGTGCTCTAGCTCCCAAAATTTGTGAGAGGGACTAGAGTACATGAGATCTCCAAGACCGAGAAAGCATTTTGGGAAATTCCATCATGTTTAAGAGATATTTAATCAATTATTGTTTTTAATTAAGGACCCTAAGTCTAACTTATGAAAATTAAAATATTAAATGTAATTAGATTAAACATGTGATGAGAATGAATTGAGTCACGTGAATCAAGCATCTTCTAATCTTAGTCGTCGATTCAAGATTAGATCACGGTCGTTGAAGTTTCAACAAGAAAAGTATAAGAAGAGGGCTTGGGGTCAGTTGGAGAAACACACACTGGCAGAGCACTGAAGCTAAGCTGGAATTCTAGGACATGGTTTGCTAATAATTTCAGAAGTGTTTCAGCTGCGGAGAGGGGTAGTATTGGTGAGGGGGATGGTCTAGTCCCAGGCCAAGAGTACAACAAGGGAAGAGAAGTAGCAAACCGAGGCAACGCGGAGGCAGCAGCTACGTAGCTCAGCCGAGGGCCCAGCAGGGGCAGTGCAGAAGCATCATGAGCTACACAGGGATGACGTGGGCCCAGAAAGGGTTGCGCAGAGGCAGCAGGAGGATAGGAGGGCTGACGCGGGCCCAGTCAGGGCAGCGTAGGGGCAACGTAACCCAGTCTAGGGTGACGCGGGCCATTCCTGAGTAGCGCAGAGGATGACATAGGCTAGGAGGGCTGAGGCAATAGGCTTCAGAGAAGCGCTAAGGTTTCTAGAGGCCGGAAAGGGCTGAGTTCTGTAAATCCCATTTGAGGGTGTGAATCAGTCAGTTTTTCTGTCTCCATAACAGAGGTATAGCTACATATCTATTTCTCTGTTGGGTTAACCAGTTGGTGCCCAGATTTGTTGTACTTAGAATATGCTTAATAATAAAAACCCTCCAGAAGCTAGAAGCACCGGTTTTCCCGCATTGGGTTTCTCCAGGGACAATTGTCCAGAAAATCCTTGTGTGTCACTTTGTCATTGTGCATGTTATTCAGTTTAGATCTGTATGTGTAGGTTGTTAATGTATTTACTTCGATGTTAATGTTGAAGATTTCATATTAATAACTAATGTAAGTAGAAGTAAATCAAGAATTTAACAGTAGGGTTTATGTTTAAGTATATTCAAAAAACTTCACACCAACTCATGCAGAGACATCCAGAGATGGAAGGAAGTGCACTAGAGAGGCTGACAGGTTGGTGCTTGATGCTAGAGAGAATGTGGGAGCACCCACATCACATCACAGGTAGAGAAGGTCCCCAAAGTGGTACACTGGATACATGGCTCTTCTGAGTGAGTTTAGAGATTGAGCCATTCTCATTCGAGGAAGAGTGCAGCAACCAGTTTGGGTTGATGTCATGGTTGAGGAGTATGACTCCATTATCAGAAACATTGCATGGGATGTTGTCCCAAGACCAGAGGGCAAATCAGTTGTAGGATCGTGGTGGATCTACAAGGTGAAGCAAGAAACAAATGGGAGTGTAGCGAAACACAAGGCCATATTTGTGGCTATAGGGTTCTCTCAGGTGAAGGGAATTGATTACGAGGAGACTTTGCTCCAATTGCAAGGTACTCGTCAATCATATCTATCCTTGCACTTTCAGCACAGATGGGATGGAAGATACATCAAAAGGTTGTGAAGACAGCCTTCCTCAACGGAATGATTGAGGAAGAGGTGTACATAGAGCAGCCGAAAGGATTTGAGACCTTTGACAGAGAGTCACATGTGTGCAGATGCAAGTGAGCGTTGTATGGACTGAAACAAGTACCCCGTGCTTGGTACACCAGGATCGACAAGTACTTCATCGAATGGGCTTCACCAAAAGTGAATCAGATGCGAACCTTTATCATATTGTGGTAGAAGATAAATTATTTATCATTGTACTTTATGTCGATGGTTTGATTCTGACAGGTGATGAGCAGCTGATCAAATCCTGCAAAGAGGATCTTGCAAGATAATGTGAGATAAAGGATATGGGCTCTTGCATTATTTCCTTGGATTGGAAATTTGGTAAAGAGATGGGGAACTATTTGTATCTCAGGGAAAGTATGCCAACTAGATTCTGAAGAAGTTTCACATGGAGAGAAACAAACCCATGGAGACTCCTCTAGCAGGGAATTTGAGGAAGGAAGATGCTACTTCAAGCGAAGTGATATAAGCTACCATCTACAAGTAGCTTAGGGGTTCACTCATGTACTTGGTGAACACACGACCAAACATATATTATATGGTTAACAAACTTATTCAAGCTATGGTTAAGCCTACCAAGCTCTATTGGAAGGCAGGAAAATATCTGTTGAGATACCTCGGGGGCACCACTCAGTTTTGGCTATGGTATAGATGGACAGAGGGAGTGAAGCTTCAAGGCTTTCATAGATGCAGATTGGGCAAGGAGTCCATCCGACAGGAAGAGCACTTCAGGGGACATCTTCAGTATTGGGTCAACCGCAGTTTCTTGGTATAGTAGGAAGCAGAGATCAGTTGCACTCAATTCAGCAAAGGCAATGTACATGGCTTCCAGTCAAGCAACTTGTGAGGCCATCTAGATGAGCAAGATAATTGTTGGGTTGTTTGGTCAGCAAATGGATCCGACGGTGATTTATTGTGATAACTAGAGTTGCATCAAACTCTCTGTTAATCCAGTTTTCATGACAGGTCCAATCATATTGATATCTAGTATCACCATCTTAGAGATTGTGTGCAAAGGAGGATTATGTCATTATAGTACATTCCTATGGAGGAGCAGGATGCAAACATCTTGACGAAGGCATTGTCAAGAGTCAAATTCGAGTTCCACAAAGGCAAGATCGAGGTAGCAGACAACCCCTTTCTTGTTGAGAGGGAGTGTTGAAAATGGCAACAAGAAGAGGCTTTTAATTTATTTTTCCCTTAACTAAATTAGAAGAAAATTCTAATTCTACATCACATGGAAACTTTTACGAGTTAACTAAAGTCATGAAGACTTATTTAGCTCAGTCAATTCGAGTTGAGGGTCAAACTAGAGGAATGTAGAGTGCTCCCAAAGTTTTAGGGGGTCCAGTTGCAATTTATTCTGAGTTGTAATTATTTAACGAGTTAAAATCAATTTAACTAGTTCTAACTGATGGAGGAACTAGTGAGAGGTCCAGTGAATTAAATCTGATTTAATTCAGATGCAATGATCAATCAGATAATTGATAATTTGCTAAAAATAGCTCATGCATGTCAGTTCTGAGGAAGACCCAGTTGAGATTGGAGTTAAAGGGAAGTAGACTATCAGTTGTATAATTAGAAAATTGTATAGGTGATGCACGGAGTCAATAGAAGGCCTTAGAAGTATTTCACAATCATTATTGGGTAATTTCCTAATTAATAGGGGCTCAATTTCCCTAGGGATTGCACATGCAAGGCAGGGCATCCATAGGCAACAAATTGGTTAAGTATTGAACCAACCTAGCCTAGGATAGTGTGAGACAGACAAAGATAGTGCAGAGAGCTCTCAAGCCTGAGAGAAGCATTGTATTGTTTCATATTCATTGACTTATGCAATATACAGATAGTGGGGTTTTTAGCTGAGGCTTTCCCCAGATAAATCTTTGTGTTGTGCGATTGAATTCTCTCTCTTTCTTGTTCATGTGATTTTGCGATCTTAATTGGTTTCCACAATTTGGAGAATAGATTCAAGTATTTTGTTTTTAGCATATTACAAGATCAGTTGAATCTATGTGGATTTTATACAGTAAGTGGTTGGTGATGCCTTTGGTCTTACCAATGCAAGTTTGCTATATTTTAGAGAATTATCATTGATATTTTCCTACCTCATCTTGGTAATTTCATCGTAGTCTACCTAAATGATATCCTATTTTATAGCAAATCTTGGGAAGAAAGTATGCAACGTGTTCAAGTTGTATGAGAATTTCATGAAAGACATAATATCTAACCCAAGATAAAGAAACCCTTTAACCAAATTTCTACAAACTACCTTGGATTTTTCATAGACCAACATGAATTTCTTATCAATCTAGACAAATTCAAGTTGCTCAAAGTTTGGCCCACAACTACTTTAGTTTTAGAATTGAAGAGCATTTTGAGAGATATGAATTTTTGCAAGAAGTTAATCCATAAAATATCTCATATTTTGTTGAGATTTTGGGGTAGCATCGGATGTGTTCTAGCTCTGAAACTTTGTGGAGGGGCTGGAACACATGAGATCTCCAAGACCCATAAAGCATTTGGAGAAATTCCATCTGGTGTAAAAGATATTCAAATAATTAAATTTTTTAATGGGGACCCTAAGTCTAACATAGGGAAATTGAAAAATTAGAGTGAATTCATTTACACATGTGACGAGAACTTTCTAAGTGATGTGGATCAATCTTCTTCTAATCTTAGCCATTGATTATAGATTAGATCACAGTCATTGATTTGTCAACGAGAAAAGTATAAAGGAAGGGATTGGGGTCTGTTGGAGACGACACATAGAATCTAACAAATCATATTCTTCTGACGGAGCAGCGCTTGGACGAAGATCAGATCTTAGTGATTTAGAGAAGCAGTGAGGGGCGAATGTAGTGATTGGTCGGAGGACCAAGAGTACAACACAGAGCAATGGTAGCAGAGACGCAGTGGAGGCAACGCAGCCATTAGAGGGTGTGGCGCAGACCGTAAAGAGGGTGACACAGGGGCAGCGCAAAGCCTCAAGGAGAAAGTCTGAAATTCACTGGAGACTGGGGTTTCTAAGCCAACAGGGTTGAAACCAGATTCAGACTGTGCAGAGCTAGCTAGGGTTTCACCAGTGGCTCATCCGGATCAGCCAGGACTTGCGAGAGTGAGGTAAAACTCACATTTTTCTCTGTTGCTGAGGTTTTCTTTGTTGGGTGAGACGGATTATGGCACCCTAGATGTACTCAGAATACTGTTGCTTAATAATAATAAACCCTCAGATATGTTGCACCAATTTTCCTGTATTGGGTTTTTTAGAGGACATTTGTCCGAAAAATCAAGCGTGTCTTTTGTCATATATGCATGATGTTCAATAAATGATATGTATTTGTGTACGCTGCTAGTTGTGTTTACTTCGATGTTTTTCTGAATATTTTCAATTAAATAACTTGTGCATAATAAAACAAGTAGGAGAAGTAAATCAATAATTAGCATTAGGATTTTTGTGCTAAAAAATTTTCACATGGTATCAGAGCATTGCAGATCAAGCTGAAACCATCCGCAAGGGGCTGAATTTTTTTGCTACAGGAAGGGTAGCTGAAGCAGCACAGATCCGAGAGAAGGCGGGGTTGCACCAAGAGAGACGCAAACCCATCAAAAAGGATGCAGAGCTGACCCAGGCCCTAGTGGGTGAGGCAGAGCCTGTCAGGCTCACGTTGGGTTGACACAGGCCCTGAAGGGTGATGTAGTCCGAGTTGGAGAGACGTTGTGCAGATTGTCGAGGTTGGAAGTGCAAATTCCGATCTTCAAAAGTTGTTGGTGAGGCATCAGTTCTGTCGGTGCTTAACAATGCCTAGAAAAGGTGACAAAGTGAGGGGAAACAGTGCCTCAGCAGACTTTTTCCAAGAAGTCTGAGATTCGATCAAGAGGGTGATCGTAGAGGGTTGATTCGGCAGAATTGGCAGAGGATTTCTGGGAGGGAAATCAGTTGTCGGAGGGAGCAGTATCTCTAGAGGGTTTCTAGTGCTAAGAAACCCAGATCCGGTCTTCTGTTGAGTGCAGTAGTAGTAGAAGGGATAAGAGTACCTGTTTCGACTGTTTCAGCAGAGATGGCCCTATACGAACTGAGAGATCGGGATAGGTTGGACGGTGTGTCCAACTTTGCGATCTGGAAAGCTAGAATCCTGACAGTCCTAGAGGAGTACGGTATCAAAGACCACGCGGAAAATGTCCTAGCTATGCCGACTGATGCGGATGCTCTGAAGAAATTCAACAAAAATCAGGCACGGCCAAAGCACTTGCTCATGGATGGAGTGAAGGATCATGTGGTCTCGCACATTGCTAAGAAGAAGACCGCAAATGAGGTGTGGACAACTTGGACCACGCTGTATCAAGGTAGCTCCATCCAACGGAAAATGCTTCTAGAGAACCAGATGCAGATGTTCCAAATGCACAAGGGAGAGGAGATTGATCCCTTCCTCTTCAGATTGCAGACTATCCGAGATCAATTGTTTGCCATGGGGGCAACTCGGGATGATGGGTTCATGGTGAGGACTGACCTGAATGCAGTCACTGATGAGTGGGAGACCTTTGTCCAAAGCATCTTGGGTAGAGCACAACTCCCAAATTGGGGTGACATGTGGGCTATCCTTCGACAGGAGGAGATCAGGAGGGTGACCAAGAGGGAATTCAGCAGCGAAGGTGGCAAGGTAAAGAAGGAGGAGGAGGAAGATGCAACCCTAGCATCTAAGGGAAAACGACAACAAGGGAAGAAGAAGAAGGACCTATCAAATGTTTGGTGCTTCAGATGTGGCGAACTTGTACACTTCGCCAACTCTTGTCCTAAGAGGAAGGATGAGGAAGCTTCAGATTCCAAGGCAACAGGAGCGAAAGGGGACAGTGGTAGTGAGGATAATGTGGCCATGAGTGCTCATGTGCCTCAACAGAAGAGGTGGGGCGATATAGAGTTGTAGAGCAGCTACAAATGATTCTGGCGAGATCCCTCAGGTGCCCAAACTCTTGGATCACATACAAGCTATGGGAGCCTTAAGACAGTAGCAGGATGACTAGAGTCAGTGGGTGCAGAAGATCATGGAGAAGCAGAGGCAAAGATGGGATGCTGAAGTCTAGAGCAGTGCAGAGAAGAGGTAGCAGCAGCGTAGAGGCTGATGGGATTTCAGCAGTGCAGAGGCAGTGCTTACGCAGTGCAGTGCAGCAGAGAGCATAATGCTTTAGAGAGACAGTGCAAAGCAGCAGCAAAGGGTGCTTCAGTGATGAGATGCAGCTCGACTGACTTGTCTGTCAATCGTTGGGTGATGGTCCTTCAGTTGCTTACTTCTTAGCAACTAAGTTGCAGTGCAACAGTTAGCAGTGGCAGTGCTATAAGCAGCATGATGCAGCAATTTGAGAGGGAGTTGTAGTACAAATGTAGCAGTGTCAGTGGCAATGACATGGGCAGTTGTACAAAAGGCAGCAGCGCAGTGGATGGAGGGCAGCAGGCCAAGCATCAGCAGCGCGGAGACCGATGTCAGAGATCAGGGTGATGCTTCAGTGGGGAAGTATTGCTAGAGCACATTCCTCGCTAAGAGGGAGTGTTGAGATTTTGGGGTGGCATCGGATGTTCTCTAGCTCCAAAACTTTGTGGAGGGGCTGGAACACATGACATCTCCAAGACCAAGAAAGAGTTTGGAGAAATTCCATCTGGTGTAAAAGATATTCAAGTAATTAAATTTTTTAATGGGGACCCGAAGTCTAACTTAGGGAAATTGAAAAATTAAAGTGAATTAATTTACACGTGTGATGATAACTTTCTAAGTGACGTGGATCAAGCTTCTTCTAATCTTAGTTGTTGATTAGAGATTAGATCACAACCATTGATTTGTCAACGACAAAAGTATAAAGGAAGGGCTTCGGGTCAGTTGGAGACGGCACACAGAATCTAAGAGATCAAATTCTTCTAACGGAGCAGTGTTCGGATGAAGATCAAATTTGAGTGATTCAGAGAAGCAGTGAGGGGTGGATGCAGTGATTGGTCGGAGGACCAAGAGTACAACGCAGAGCAAGGGCAACAGAGACGCAGTGGAGGCAACGCAACCATCAGAGGGTGTGATGTAGATGCTAGAGAGGGTGACGTAGGCCCACGCAGGGCTCACGTAGCGACAGCACAGAGCCTTCAAGGGAAAGTCTGAAATTCACTGGAGACTGGGGTTTCTAAGTCGGCATGGCTAAAACCAAATTTCGGGAGAAGCTGATCAGTGCAGAGCAAGGGTGACGCAATCCCTCAGCCAAGGCCACGCAGCCTTACGCAGTGACAGCGTAGAGACTGCACAGAGCTCACTGGGGTTTCAACAGTGGCTCATCTGAATCAGCCAAGACTTGTGGGATTGAGGTAAAACTCATATTTTTCTCTGTTGCTAAGGTTTTCTCTGTTGGGTGATCCGGAATATGGCACCCTAGATGTACTCAAAATACTACTGCGTAATAATAATAAACCCTCAAATCTACAACACCGGTTTTCCTGCATTGGGTTTTTCAGGGAACCTTTTTCCAAAAATCATGTGTGTCCTTTGTCATATGTGCGTGATGTTCAGCAAATGACCTGTATTTGTGTAGTCTACTAGTTGTGTTTACTTCGATGTTTTTCTAAATATTTTCAGTTAAATAACTTGTGCATAATAAAACAAGTAGGAGAAGTAAATCAATATTTAGCAGTTTGATTTCTGTACTCACAAATTCTCACATATTCCTCATCCTCTATGTCATCTGACAAGCACATGGCAACCAGAATATAAAAGTTCCTTCCAAAAGTTGAAGGATGTTATGTGTATAACTCCAATTTCAGATCTCCCTAGCCTAGAAAATCCTTTTGAAATTGACACAGATTCCTCGCAATGTGCCATAGGAACAATTCTTAAGCAGCGAGGACATCTATTGCCTACAATTAAAAAACTTTGTCACAATCTAAAATGTGTTACACAACCTATGACAAAGAGTTGTAAGTGTTAATTCAAACTTTGAAATAATGGAGACATTATTTTCTTGGAGAGGAGGCAATCTTGCACATTGATCACAAACCACTGCATTTCTTGGAGACTCAATCTAAGCTTCAAAAACACCACCATCCAAGTGGGAAACTTATTTGTAGTAATTCCACCTTGTGATCCATTATATATTAGGAAAGAGCATTGGCCAACTAATTTAGATTTTGGACCTATTCTTCAAGAGTGTAGCAAACCGACAATTGTAAATCATGTACCCTTTCTAGATTATACATTGAGAGATGGTTTTCTTTGAAAGTTAAATTAGATTTGCATCCGAATTGGTTCAGTATGATATCTATTGATCAAGGAAGCACATCCTATTCTGATGATGGGCATGTGAAAATTTTGAAAAAAATCCTTGTAATGCAAATTCAGAAATTTCACCTCAACCTTCAAATTTCCTAGATCTATTTCCTATGAGCTTTCTTGCCTTGGGGCTGAATCTGAAATATTAATTTACAGCAGAAAATACTGCACTTCCTTCTTCCCAATTCACAAGGAAGCCCGTGAAAATAAGTACCTATCAAGAATACTTCAATGCGCACAAGTTATAGCCCTTGGGGTACAATTCCCAAGCAAATTACAAGTCTGAAAATAAATTATTACAGTAGTAAATATGCTCTATTATCTTTTAGGTCTGTGTTAAATCACTTAACTAATTCAACTCAATTCTATATCGAATTAGCCTGCATAAAAAATGTTAGAATCTACTCAATCATGAAGATAACACAAGCTGAAATTCAAAACTGCAAGTACACAAATTTTGAACAATTGAAACATTGCATATGTATAGAGAAGATGTACATATACGTACCGACAGCTCAATACAAGCTGGTACAAGTCAAGCTCTCCAAACCCTAGCTAGGGAAACCATAAGAAAACCCTAGCCACCAATTCCTGCTCACTAACTACACCAAATCTGGTCACTCCACCAAAGATCCTCAACAATCTAGGATACACACCATCAAGTCCCCTTGGCACGTACATTTGTATCCCACAAATGCACAAGATCATCTTCCTCAATCTTCTCCATAACAAGCACACTAAGTCGAACATCAAAATGCCACAAAACCGTAGTTTTCTTTTCTCACAAGACCTACAAGATCAAATGCTCTGTTTTATCCTCTAGGGTTTATCACAAACTTTAGTCTTTTTTGCCTCAATGGGGGAAAACCACAGCCCTAGTCCTCCCTTGAATTTCCTCCATGAACCCTAATATTCAAGACAAAGAGAGGAAATACAAATGAAGAAGAGTACAAAAAGATTATTTTGTTCTACCCCTCACTTCTCTAACATAAGTATGCAATCACATGAGTGAAAAAAAATGAATATATGACAAAATGACTCTCTCCTCCCTTTATTTATATAAAAGATGAGAGAAGCCAACAATAATAAGTGGACCAAGATCACAACTAGAAACCTAACTATACAATAGATAGGCCCATAAGTGAAGCACTCCAACTCTAAGTGAACATGTCAAGCTCCAAGGTGAGTACACCCAACAAGAAAGGGTCTTGTTGTCCATGATTTTGTCAACAATCCAAGGAAGCAGTGTACAAGGAAGTGGAGAAATTTTTTCAGAGATCAAAGTCATATGCCAGCATGAAGTTATCATTGTAAACCCAATTTCTGCATAGGTTTATTGTAAATGATGCTAGTATGATCATTTAATCATGAAACAACACCTAGGTAAGCCTCTGATTTTGGAAAAGGATTTCATCCTAGGAAGTTTTTTAACCTCCCTAAATTTTGTATGTTTGTATACATGCTTAATTGGCAAAGTTTTTCTTCCAACTTAAACCCTAAAGCTAGGGTGGAATTCATTGACAAGGTCTTAGGTGAGTCCTAATGTTTATCGAGTCTATTGTAAAAGTGTGTTTAGGAATAATTTTAGTGCATGGTCCCTCATAATCAGAACACCATGGATAAATTATTTTAATATAAGCACACTTGGTTTCATACTAGATCGTATTGTGTCACATAATTGGGGAATGTTTTGAGGGTCTAGTCTAAATGTGTATTTCCCCTTCTAAGGGTTGGTTTTGTAATAATTTGATGTAAAAAATATTTTAGTGCATGATTCCCCATAGTTAGACACCATGGCTAAGATATTTGAGGGTGGAAAATAATTAAATGCAATCATGCTTTTCATGTATTTCTCATTTTTTGTTTAGTAGGGTCCATCGAAAGTATGCAACATGGGTACCCTTGGATGAGGAATCAAATTATGCATCCAGTGAGTGTTCCCACTCAAAATTTGAGTAAACCCATAGGGAGCTAAGTTGAAAAGGTACCTTTTTCTTTCCCTATAAAATTTGATGATGTAATCTAATCTTATTTTATTGTTTCCACTATTATTTTATAATTTTCTTAGGAGACCAATTTTATACTTCAAAATTCCCCTAATGGAATAGCTAATAATGTCTACAAGTGGATTTTGTGGCCTCTATCATTAGTGGTTAGATTACATATTTTTTCTAAGTTGTTGATTGATACCCATGTGTATTTTATGTCCCATAGGTTAGGGTTTCGTTTGTTGTGAACTATCAAAGGCTAGATAAATTTCATCAATATATCTATCTATTGGCCAATAAGGAAAGAAAGGATTCTACACAATTGCATTTCACAAAAAGATTTGCAAGGTAAACTAGTTGGAGGTATGTCAATTTCTAGGCCATCATCTTAACATTGGCTAAAGTCCAAATTCGAGGAAATTTTATGGCTTGAAGCACCTAGAAGGATTGGAAAACTATTATTAAGAATTGCCTTTCCTAGAAATGTGATTCACTTTGCACATGCCTTTCATTCAATGATCACTACATCTAGTGGTGTCCTATGGTTCCATACAAAGGAAAAGCTTTGGTCGAAACTACTTGGTTCTCGACCAAGGATCTATTCAACAGGGGTATTGTAAAAATAGGAGTTTTATTTGATGGTTGCAAACACAAATGAAGCCATCATCCAACTTGAAGGAAAATTTTTAACTAAGAACACTCGACAAACCTAGCTCAAGTGAGTTTAGGAGTTGGTTGCTATGACTTCTTCCTTAAGTTGGGAATGACCACTTTCAGTGCATGGTGCAAAGACTAGAGATGAAATTATTCAAAAATTCTTGAAGAAGTATAAACCAAATGAAGGTTATCATTGAAGATGCTCTAAGGCACTCCATGATGCCAAGTTGAATAAGCTTTTGAAAGTAGCCTCCAAGTAATCTACCTAGTTGTTTTGGCTCTAAGCATGTTGTAGGGTTTTATTGATTTGCAAAAAGCCACATTTTCCTAGTCCATGATTCCCATGGTCTTCTATTTGGTCATTGGATCATTGCCTAAAGTAGCTTGGCATTGTCAAACCCAAATGCCATTTCGGTCACAAAGATAAAACAATGAAATATTTAATATGGTTTTGTCCTTACAATAAATCAGTATGGGATTGGGAATCAACTCTTCCCTATGTTCATAATTTGGAAGTATTCTCTCCTTGGTAAGCTCCCATGGGCTATGAAATTTCATGCACCATAGAAACTTGTTAGAATAGACATTTTATATCTTATAAGGAAAGGAGAGAATGAATGTACTTTCGAAAAAGATAATTTCGATAAGTTAATTCAATATGATAAAGCTCTAATTTATGCCAACCTCCACTTGTAGATCTAGGTCAATGTTGCATGGAGTGGGGACGATTTTTGGAAGCAAGGACGCAAAAGCGTCATTTCCCAAAAATCTAGGAATCGCAGTGCCTTGGAAGCATCTACTATATATATATATATATATATATATATTTGCATTTATATTCAAAAGAAACATCCAAAATACCAAATTAGTTGTAGAAGATATGAAAATTGCAATATCCCTAAAGATAATTTACAACAATAAGCAGGCATACATAGACAAAAACACACACAACAAAATAAACACAAAATCTAGAACACCATGGGACCATAAAAACTGCATTGAGCCATTTTATTAATTGTGAGGAATGTGTACAAAGTGAAGTGTTGGAATGAGTGCACCTGGGCTTGCTCAAGGCAAGCTAGAGAAGCCCTCAAAAGTATTGTTGAACACCCTCAAATTTTGTCCTTTGCATGGCTGTAGCTCTGCGCTGGAAACTACTTAGAAATGTTGTTGCTGCTCCCATGATCTGCTGCTAGAGCCTGTTGTACTGCTCAGAAAATTCTAAGAATTTAACCCCAGACTCTACTCAATAAACTCAGAATAACTTATGAAGGGTTTTCCCAAAGCTTAACCCCAAAAATTGGCCCTCTTGGGCTTGACCACTAAATTGCTGGGCAATTCGGATCTCCTGATAATTCTGCTGCTAGGTGCCACTGAAGTGCCTAGAAAATCCCTATTAGAAGACTCTAAGCCTTCCCACCAAATATCCTGCAAAAACTCCACTCACTCCCTGACTCTCAGAGTGATTCCATCAAGGGACTGCGCAGCGTCTGCGCTACTGATGATGCCTCTGTGTTGCTGAGGAAGTGACTGCGATGTATGAGAGGCTCTCTACTGTTGAAATGATCAAACTATGGTGAAGCACCTTCCTTGGGATGACACTCAAAGTCCACCGAAGCAAAGGCTTGGATCTCCGCTCAAAGACACCCATATGCTGAACAACACATGCAGACTTGGTTTACTGCTCAAGCGTGCTCTGTCAATAGAAAATTTCGAAATAGATGAATGAATACCAAAATGATCCTCATGATTCCTTTTTGTCCAAGTCTGCCCAACGTTCCCTTGGGCCCCACCTCATGCCTCTAGCCTCCTATATGCACCAATGACTGCGTTGCATCCATGTGGGCCATAGTTCCTTCTCATTGGGCCCCATTCTCCACTATGGCCGCAATATTTGGCCTCGGGTTAATTTTTAGAGCAGTGTTGCACGATCCTCCCCCCCCCCCTCGGGAGGATCCAAGGTCAAAACTGCGTCCTGTACCGATCCTTGGGCGATCCTCCGACGGAAACGCGGATTCGAAAATCAGATCCGTTGTTCCGTCGTTTTCAGGCGATTCCTGGAAATTTGGAACCACACAAGCCCGATCCGCAGTTCCGGATTCTCGATCTATGAATCCAGAAAAGGATCTGTTGGGGATCCATGGAGGTTAGGGCATGGATCTGCGCGGATCGCTAGTGGATCCAGAGGGAGATGGGTGGCTCCGCAGGGTTCTAAAATTTTTTAAAATTTTTTCTTTGACTTAAGTTGGGTTGGGGCTTCCTAGAAACTCCCAAGGTGCTCCGTTGATGCTCCTTAGATGCTTGCTAGATGCTCCCTCATGGTAATGTTAAAGTTTTAAAGTAAAAGAGACATTCTCCTTTATCTTTCATTTTCATCTTTTTACTTAAATTTTTAACATTACCATGAAATGACTCGGGATGTTTGAAAGTGGTTCCAGCCTCATCGGCCTTCATATGGAGAAAATAGAATTTCATATCCTATTCAAAATTCAACAAACTTAACAGTTTTCAGGAATTCAAGATCAATGAGATTGTGTCTTTTCATTAGATTATATCATGTATAAGGGTATGTGATTAGCATTTAATCAAGAGCACCAAGCCCTCTATGTTCTCATGTACCCTAGTGTTGGTGGTGTTATTTGTTGAACTCCTTTGTCATGGCCTTAGCGAAAAATTACCTTTCAATCAACTTAAAATCATGGATCAAGCATGTTAAGCTTTTTCCACCATATTTTAAGGCTTGGATTAGGTAGTTTCATTAAAATTGGGAAATGTTGACTAATATCCCTGGACAATCGAGGTAGAGGCAAAGGCTAGACAAGAGGAGAAGAATCTAGATTCTAGATGGTTGATGCTCCAATAATTAACCATTGATGTACAATGGATGCCATATCTATCTTGATTTTTATACAAATATGCATGTTTTCATATCTCCTACAACTAGTTTGGTATTTTGGATGTTTTTTTTAATATAAATGCAAAAGATATATATATATATATATATATAGTAGATTATTCTAGACGTCATTTCCTAGATTTTTGGGAAAAGACGCTTCCGCATATCTGCTTCCAAAAAACGTCCCCGCTTCATGCAACATTGGTTTAGAGCACTGTTGATAATATCGCCGAAATATCGGCGATACTCAGAAATATATCGATATTTTTAGCGAGGAGAAATATCGCCGAGAAAATATCGCGATTTTTTCGAAATATCGCCGATATTTCAAGAAAATATTGCGCGATGATAGGAAATATCGTTGGGCACTCCTAAGTCGCGGCTAGAAAAGGGAATTCTGTCATTTTTTTGTCATTTTCGTTTGTGAGGCTTGGAGAAGGAAGGGAAAGAGCTTTGTGGTGGTTGTCAAGGAGGGGTTGAGGATCAAAGAGCCATTATCACTATCAGCTAAGAATTTTTTGTTGATCAAAGATTGAAGAACAATGAGAGAAACTTCATTTCTTCCATTAATAGATATGTTCTTAAAAACCCCTATGTTAACAATTTTTTTCATAGATTTAGGGTTATGCTTACTTGCCTACCAAGATTTTGTTTCTTTGTTTTTTTTCCATTTGCTATGATTTTCATGCCCATGAGCCAATGCAAGGGTTTTCTCCATATTTGGACAACAAGCTTCATTTTTTTTTACTTTCTTATGTACCCTCTTATTGCCAATTTTTGTGTATGCATGTTTGATGCCAATTTTTTGTTTTTTGGTGCCCTAGGTTTGAAATTTGAATTAGTTCACTGCAAATATTCCAAAATCCTTGGACCCATTTTGAGAGTATGGGGAGCTTGATGGGACAAATCGAGCACATCTATCATGCAAATTGTGTGGGACCAAGATGGCAGGAGGGGTTACACGATTGAAATACCATCTGGCTAGACTCCCTAGAGATGATGTTATACCTTGTACAATTTCTAGTGCGGAAATTATACAAAAAGCTCTTGAAGCAATTGATGAAAAAGATAGAAAGATAGCTGCTAGGGAGAGGGAACTGATCTCAGATAAATAGTTTCTAGTTTTATTTGTTTTGGATCTTTGCTACATATAACTCATGATGATGAGATACTTTTATATATGTGATGTTATTTTGTATTGGTTCTCCACATTTGAGTCCTTGATTGGACAATTATCAAGGATCAACAGGATTTGGTAACGCCCTTGATATATCATTTTTATTTTACATCCACTACGTCATATATATCAGTGCTTTCCTCATATTTATGTGTCAATGTGTTTATTTCATGTTATTTCTTTATATGTTTAAAAATCTGAAGAAAAAAAAAATGAATATATTATGCATTTTTTATGCTTGCCGATATTTTCGTTGCTATTGTCGATAAGATGTTTTTTGGACCCTCGCCGATATTTTGCAGATACCGATATTATCAACATTGTTTTAGAGGCCTATGGTTGCCTAAGTCTAATTGTGGGCCCCCAAACCCACATCTCCTAAGTCAAAACTGTAACAATATCAAAACTAGACAAAAATTAATATTCCGGTTAGCAGAATTGCTAAGCAGGAATATTACAGTCCTCCTCACCAAGATGTTGCTTGTCCTCAAGAAATTGCACTGATGGATGCTGGAGGATTTGCTCCCCTTCCCAAGTTGCATCCTCATCGAGAAGATTCCTCCATCTGATCAAGAATTCCTTGATCACCCTCTTCCTCAAGTGCCTCTCTCTAGAATTCAAAATGGCCTTCGGCTATAGCACCAAGTGCCCTTCATCATCCATAGGGGGTAACTCAATGGTTGTTGTCACATGTTGTCCCAAGGCCCATTTCATGCATGATACATGGAAAATGTTGTGCACTCGGTTGCCCAGGGGTAGCTCCAACTCATAAGCCACCTCACCCACCTTCCGAGTGACTTTGTACGACCCATAAAAGTGGGGCTTGAGCTTCTTGGCCCCCTTCTGCTTGAGAGTAGACTACTTGTAAGGTTGAAGTCAGAGGAAAACCAAGTCCCCAACTTCAAATTTTCTCTCAACTCAGCCCCGCTCTGCATAAATATTCTCTTGGTTTTGGGCCATCCTCATGTTGTCCTTGAGAGACCTCAAGATGTCTTGACTCTCCTGGATCCAATATTTGGCCCTTGGGGCCTTCTTGTCTCCACACATGACATCAAAAAAGATAAAACTTCATATCCATACAATGCACGAAAAGGAGACATACCTATGGACATGTGGTAGGTGGTGTTGTAGCAGTACTCCCCCATTTGTAGCCATCGTATCCATGCCAATTGCTGCTCTATCACATAGTTACACAAGTAGCCCTCCAGCCACTTGTTAACCATCTCAGTCTGACCATCCGTCTGAGGATGGTAGCTCGTGCTAGGGGTGAGCTTTGTGCCCATCAACTAGAACAACTCCCAAATCCTCCCATAAAGTGGTTGTCCCGATCACTAACAATGGTCTTGGGATGACCATGCAGTCGAAAAACCTCCCTGAAGAACAAATCATCCACTTGTGAGGCTGTGTACCGGGCTGAGATGGAGAAGAAGTGTGCAAACTTCGTCAATCGGTCCACCACCATGTAAATGCAGTCCTTGCCCTGTACTGTGGGCAACCTGGTAATGAAATACATAGATATACTCTCCCATTTCCCCTCCGGAATAGAAAGAGGCTGCAATAAACCTGTTGGTTGTAACTTCTCACCCTTGTTCCGCTAGCATGTCTCACACTCCCTGATATGCCGCAGAACATCATCCTTGAGGCCCTTCCACGCAAACCTCTCTTGAATGGCTCTGTAGGTCTTTGTAATATCCCCAAATGGGATATTTCACTGAATTTGCCTAAATTTATTTATATGCCATAAATTCAACATTTATTTAACAAAAGACTGCCATGTAAAATTAAACACATAAAATACTACAATCCAATACCACAAAGAACAGGAGAAATCTCAGCTTTTATTATAACTAATAAGAGGGGTTTACATATAGATCTGACCCAGAAAGTGCTGAGATGGAAAACTGGCCAATAATACAATCTGTTGCACTGCTACACGGCGATGGCCTCCAAAACTGAACTGCTGCACTCTCCCTCCGGCAACAGCTGTCACTGAACCCACTGAAGATGATGAAGCCCAAGTTGAAGATCTGAATGATCCTCACACCAATCTCTGAAGCTCTGTGAAACTTCTAAGTGAAGTCTACTCAAGAGTATTGGGTTTCCGTCCAACACTCACAAATCACCCGAGGGTTTCTGTCCTGGGGCTACGGCTGAAGTAGAGAACCACGTCCTCAAACTTCTCATACACAAGCAAATGATCTCCTCCAAAAGATATCTCCCAATGGCCTCCTCCCTTTCTTTTATAGATCTCTTGGAGCCTTTTAGAGCATTATTTTATTATTATTTTATTCATGGAGCACTTTTCTCTTTTATTAAAATATTCCTTTTTAACGCAAAAAAGGGTAAATCGGCTACCATGCCTCCTCCAGTCACTGAAATCCATGTCTAACTGTCCCACCATGTAGGTATCCTCATCCTGGTTCCAATGAGCTATTACACTAAGGTGTTCCAACATGTATTCCTCCCGGAATGCCACCTTGAGTAAAATCAGCTGAGTTAAGCCCAAAAATAACTCAAATTTCCGAAAGTTATCGGAATGCACCAGAACGAAAGCCAAACCGCTTGGATGATGGAGTATATCAAGCGAATGCCTCCGGAAACCATGAAAACTCCTCAAAACTCTCCCAAAGAGCTCCTGAGCCTACCGGTAGCACCAATCTGTACATGTAACCTGTCTGCTCCTAACTCTGGAAGTCCCTCCTAGCCCTGTCATGGGTGATACCAAAAAAAGGAATATTACAGACCTTCTGCCCCAAGATTGCTTGCCCTCAAGCAATCGAAATATGTGGGCCACTCTATTGGCCCGCTGCAACTGAGACCCAATGCCTGGATCCCATACAAACCTCTGGGTGCTACTATGCACCTGTGTCAAACCACTCGGAATAGACCCCTCAATGTCGGGATCCCAAACTGATCTCTCACTGTACCAGCCAATAAACAATCCTCCCGGATCCCATCGCCATCATGGCCAAACATCACCCAAGTCCCACGGCTCGAACTGCGCTCTACCTCTGGCTATGACTGATGCTCTAAGAGGTGAAGACCATGACTCCTGCTGCACTGTATCTGTGACTGTGTAAGTTGTCCCATCAACTGTGTACCAACTCATCACCTCTCTCCAATCCAAGTCCTGACTCAATCCCACGTTGATCCTGCTCTCCTGAAATCGGGATGGAGTGCTAAAGAAACGACGACCTGTGCCCTCCAGCCAACTGGAATTTGTAACATCTACTATGTCTAAGGGCCCCTGGTCTGCTGTGCTCATTACGAAGAATACTGTACCATCAAGAGGGTACCAACTCATGATCTCCTGCTAGTCCATCCTAGAAGAAGAATCCAATGTAGCAACAACTGCACATGGAACATGCCCAGAGTGTTGTCGCCAGCCCGTAATCAACTCCCATTGCTCTGCCCTGTCTGCCAATGGAAGTTCCCTGTAGAAGGAAGCCCCTCTCTCTATAATGGGCCAAAGTGGACAAGATATGCTGCAAGCCCCATTGATGTGCTCCGGGAGAGTGCTACTCGCTGAAAACACTGCAGCTCTGCTGACTGCGTGTACATCAGATCTATCTGCGCCTCATCCCTGTGTCGACCCACAAATGGATGCTCCACCATCTCCAATAGCTCCTCCCACTCCTAATCAGGAATGTCATACTCCTGCTGTCTACTAGCCCCCTGCAGAACAATCCCATCAACCTCCAACACCTCCAGAGGATATCGATCTGCCACTGCCATCACCACACTCGATGTCAATGCATCTGACTGCTCCACCTCAATGGCTGACCCCAATGTTAGCCACATCTCCCTCATCGGCTCAATGTGGGCGCCCATCGGGCTCTCCCCCAAAGGAAAATCATGCCTGATATGAATAGTATCCTCCTCTGCTAACTCAGGCTCCATCATATGCTGCTCTGGCTGAATTGTCACAAGGGACTCATCACCCAGAGTATCTCCTATACAGTCCCCTGACTGCTCACCTTGCACACTAGAACACAGCTCTGGTCTACTGTCATCATCTCTGCATGGCTGCTCTCGCTCCCCAAAAGCATCCTCATATGATCCCATGGAATCATCTGAAGAAGAGTCCTCATCCTGGCATACAGAAGGAATGTCCTCCTGTTCTGCCTCTGCCACATCATCTACATCACTCAAACATGAGTGATTAGGCCCCCAAGGTTCCTTGCAAATGAAGCAAAGTCCCTTCCTCCTCAGCTCATTTCTGCTACCTAACCCACCAAACTGGAGCAGCGCCTCCCTGGTCAACTGTCTCCTGAATAGCCCAATATTCTGCTCAACCAGCCCTTGGGCTAGCTCATAAGCAGCAGGTGAGACCAACTGCTCTCTCCTCCAAATGCTCAACAACCTGGACTGCAACTCTCGGCCAATGGTCTCACAGTCTCTCGTACATGATGACAGGATGGGCTGCATATGTGCTATGACAGTTTCAGAATGATGTCTCCTAATGCTGAAGAAGCATTGGAACATCTGCAGAATCAAGTCATCACACTCAAGGTCAAACATGATGACATAAGTCTCGAATGTGGCCATACTCCATAAAATCTCAAGCTTCTACCCGAAGGTAGAGCGTGCACTGTTGTCCAAATCCTGAAAAGTCTCTACAATCAACCTCATAATCCTCCTCATCACATCATCATTATATGGAGCGATAGGTGCAGTCAATTTCATGATGTTACTGAGGCAAGCTGCAACTGGAAGTGTGACCCCTTCACAAGGTTCCTCCAAGAATTTGGGCTGTATAAGAGCAAGCATAGCAGGTTTTAGAGCCCAAATCAGTTTCTTCCCTTCAGCTTGGTTTATTGTGGACAGGAGTTCATTAAACTCTTCTAGCTTGGACAAAACTCTCCATGACATATTCATGTGTTTCAGATCTGTCCCAAGTGCAAAAATTCTGTGACCTATCCCCAATTCTTCCTGCAAATCTTTTGGCTGTCCTTTTTGAAGGATGGCATGAATTCCTCTTGAAAAGGGCCTGCTGTTTGGTTTTGTTTTCTAGTCTTCTAATGCATGGTGGTTTAGGGAACCAACTTCAATTTTTATTTTCATCATTCTGTTTAGGAATCCCTCCATGGTTCAACCAATGATGTGGTCACTGTTTTTCTGAGTTTTCTATATATTTTCCAGTGAAGTGTTTTAGCAAATAGATTGTTTGCACAATGTTGCACGTGCAATTCTGAGTTGTTTCAACTCAGCATTGCATTTCTGAGCTGTTGAATTTCTTAGTGAGATGAAAAACTGTTGTAGCTACCCTTTATAGATTCTATTTTCTAGACAATGTTTTCAATGGATTACATGTACCAATAGACTTCAAGAATACTCCTTATGACAACTTCAGAAATCGAAATATAACTGATATATAACGATATGACCGATAACAGTGTTTTAAAATATGAGTGGACAGTAACGAGCAAAGTGTAGAACCTGATGTTTTACAACCGTCATTAACGGAAGATATATTCTGCAATATCAATCCACCTGCAGCGCGTAGACCGTGAGCTCAGTCTTCTATCTGGAAATTGACTTGACGTGCCTCCGTTGGTTTCTTGACTCCACGATTTCGCTGGTGTGGATCTGCTCCCAAGATAGATACATGTTGACAGCAACCACCATTTCAATTCGCATCGACAATTGCCTCATTCGAATAATGCTAATGCCATTTGAACAGCAAAATAAATGGAAATAATAACACTCAACAACACTGCTCATCATCATAAACCTTGTCAACAACAACTCTGTTCATTTGTGATAGTAGCTGCACAATCGACATTTTTGGGCATACTAGTACCAGCAGCGTACTCTGGTTTATTGTCTCCTGCAAACTGACTCTCTGAATAATAGCCTTTATCAGTCAATACCAACAGTGTAGGCTCCAGTCTCGTACCCTGCTACAATATAAATTTGTCCTTATTTCCCAGTGTGCACCCAGCAAGTGTGATAGACATGTTTCAACATGCTTTAACTGCAATCTCATCCATGAGAGGGGAGATAGCGTAGCCTGGGAACAAGGAATTTAGCCAGGCAAAGAACCATAAAGTCGGCCTTCCAAATACAAATGCGGCCCTTCAGAAAACTCATCGAGATGTTGGAATACTCGCGCAACAATGAGAAGGAATATTCCTCAATTTCACTATAATTCCTGGTTATTATTGGCAGCCACCAAGGTACACCCAAAGACAAGTATCAATTGACTGATGTCAATGTTCTTCACTTGGTTGTAACATGCAGAACCCCCCCTAAAAAAAAAGAGATTTAGACCCTACACGTCAAGAAGTCCTTTGCACAGCGGCAACCACGTTTAAATTATCTCCGATATGGCATGTTGTCCAAGAATTAGGCTATGTCCAGCAATCAACCGACCATCTCCGAAATACTTGCTCCGCCATTCCACCCTTATGCACAAATAATTCTTTCTCGATTTCCTCTGTAACAGTCTCGTTCAATGCAAGGAAAGTATGCCCAGAACTGCAACATGGAAATCCGGGCACTCGAACAGATTTCTCTCAGCAGCAAAACGTTGTCCTGTAAGCAGTCCAGTTGCACGATGAAACACTGCTCCTTACAGTTTAAATGCGCGCTGGCTCTCTCTGCTGGAGAAAATCGAGCCACTGTTTCCGCTCATTCCTGTCATGCTATCCCCACAGGACGCTTCTTTGCCACCTCTGATCGACTGCTTGCACAAACCTTATGTCTGCTCAGTGACACGTCCCACGAATACGGTCCAAGAATTGGTGTATCGACCTCCGATAGCCTTTGGTCAATGGTAAGGAAAGCGACGTCAGTCAAAATTTTTGCCAAGCCACGGCAAAATGTTCTGCCACAGAGCCACTACTTTTGAAATTTGGCACGGCCCAAAATAATGAACCTTTCAATTAAAAGGTGGCCCCCTCCTTATAGAACTGCGACTTGGCCAAATGAGAATGTTGCTTCTACCATTAAGACGGCTCCTCAAGGCGTTCGAATGATTAAAACAACTTTGGCAGCCCGCAGCTCGGTCCCCATATCAAATTTAAGGCTCTTTCTCTGGTATTTTAATTAAATTTGCAGTGTAATAATAAAACTTCGGCCTCTGCAAATAACCCACGACTTATATACAAGAATGTCGTCACCCTCAAAATCTTACTGACGAAGTTTTTTGCATAATTCTTGTGGCAGTGTTGCATCTGAAAACCGTCTCTCACAATCTGCTTGACGGCTCCCCTAATACACCCAATTGTAAAATTTGGCCCTCATAATATTTACGGCCTCCACTTGAGATTAATTCACACACTGCTTTTGGAGGCTTGAAACGTTAATTTGTCGAATGATTTTTAATCCAACAGACATAATCAAAACAAAATGTCGTTACCCTATGCAGCAGAGAGTTGTAGAATGGAGAGGATAATTTTCTCCGGAATTATCACAATGAGCAAGCAACTTCGAATTTCTTCAAATTAAAACCTTTTGAACTTTCTCTAAAGTTGACATGCAATAAAATCTGAAATCCCACGGCTGAGCCAAGACCAATGCTCTGATACCACTGTAATATCCCCAAATGGGATATTTCACTGAATTTGCCTAAATTTACTTATATGCCATAAATTCAACATTTATTTAACAGAAGATTGCCATGTAAAATTAAACACATAAAATACTGCAATCCAATACCACAAAGAACAGGAGAAATCTCAGCTTTTATTATAACTAATAAGAGGGGTTTACATATAGATCTGACCCAGAAAGTGCTGAGATGGAAAACTGGCCAACAATACAATCTGTTACACGGCAATGGCCTCCAAAATTGAACTACTGCACTCTCCCTCTGACAACAGCTGTCACTGAACCCACTGAAGATGATGAAGCCCAAGTTGAAGATCTGAATGATCCTCACACCAATCTCTGAAGCTCTGTGAAACTTCTAAGTGAAGTCTCCTCAAGAGTATTGGGTTTCCGTCCAACACTCACAAATCACCCGAGGGTTTCCGTCCTGGGGCTACGGCTGAAGTAGAGAACCACGTCCTCAAACCTCTCATACACAAGCAAATGATCTCCTCCAAAAGATATCTCCTAATGGCCTCCTCCCTTTCTTTTATAGATCTCATGGAGCCTTCTAGAGCATTATTTTATTATTATTTTATTCATGGAGCACTTTTCCCTTTTATTCAAATATTCCTTTTTAATGCAGAAAAGGGTAAATCGGCTACCACGCCTCCTCTGGTCACTGAAATCCGTGTCTAACTATTCCACCATGTAGGTATCCTCGTCCCAGTTCCAATGAACATGTATTCCTCCCGGAATGCCACCTTGAGTGAAATCAGCTGAGTTAAGCCCAGAAATAACTCAAATTTCCGAAAGTTATCGGAATGCACCGGAACGAAAGCCAAACCAATCAGATGATGGAGTGTATCAAGCGAATGCCTCCGGAAACCATGAAAACTCCTCAAAACTCCCCCAAAGAGCTCCTGAGCCCACCGGTAGCACCAATCTGTACATGTGACCTGTCTTCTCCTAACTCTGGAAGTCCCTCCTAGCCCTATCATGGGTGATACCAAAAGAAGGAATATTACAGTCTTGGTGTACCCTTGATGCCCTGTTAATGGTGAGTCATGGGAAGCCTGTAGTATCTTCTCCCACAGCTAGGAGCTAGCCACCAAGTAGATTCATTCTCTGCAATATATCACCGCATTCATCACTCGGTATCTGTCGTCGGTCACCATCCCATCAAAAACCTCACATGCAAACCGGTCCTTGGAATACTCCACCAACAACTAGGCCCTCCAATCTGGAGCAATACTCATCAATGAAAGGGAAGCTGGCCTCGTAGACAACGCATCCACCACCACGTTGTGCTTCCCTTTGACATACTCTATGTCAAAGTCATATGCCTGGAGCTTGCTCACCCATTTCTGTTGCCTCTCCTACAACTGCTTTTGCTCCAAAAAGAATATGAGGTTGTTGTGATCCGTCCTCACCCAAAATTTGTTCCCCATCGAGTATTGTCTGAACATAGCTAGCACATGCATGATGGCCAATATTTCTTTGTCATATATGGGGTACAACCTCTCGTGAGGTAGAAGCTTTCGACTCTCGAAAGCTATGGGGTGCCCTCCCTACATCAATACGGTCCCCACTCCTTCCCTGGATGCATCGCACTCCAATATGAAAGTCTGAGTAAAGTCAGGAAGCGCTAGCACGGGGCAGTTGCTCATCACCTGCTTGAGGCACTCAAAAGCCTCCTGCGTTGTAGCTGTCAGATCGGTAAGGGGTGCTGCCAACTATGAAAAACCGTTCACAAAGTTCTGGTAGTAAGTGCAAATTCCTACGAACCCCCTCAGCTCTGTTACGTTCCTGGGCTCTGACCAATCTTTAATGGCCCGGATCTTTTCCTCATGCACACGCACTCCATCAACCCCGATGATGTGCCCCAAATACAACATCTCAGTCAACCCAAACTTGCATTTAGACAGTTTGGCATACAACTGTTGCTCCTCCAGGATACGCAACACTGCCTCAACATGTTGTAAGTGCTCCTCCCAAGTCCAGCTATAGATCAGAATATCGTCAAAGAACACTAGCACGAACTTCCTCAGCTATCCACAAAATACGTGGTTCATACACGACTAAAAAGTGGTCGGTTCATGGCCTAGCCCAAATGACATAACCAAGAACTCAAAATGCCCATAGTGGCACCGAAAATCTGTCTTAGGGATATCCTTTTCCCTCACACGAATCTGGTGGTACCCTGACCGTAAATCAATCTTTGAGAAGAACTTGGCTCCCCTCAACTCATCCATCAGTTCATCAATGCGTGAGATGGGGTAGTGGTTCTTCATGGTCTTCTTGTTGAGGACCCTGTAATCAATGCACATACGCAGGGTCTCGTCCTTCTTCTTCACCAGAACAATTGATGAAGCGAATGGGCTAGAGCTGGGCTTGGTGTGCTCTCTCTATCTCACCCCAGTAGGCCTTAGGATGCCTATAGGGATTAGTTATCATCGCCTGTACTTCGAGCTACAAATCTATGGTGTGCTCAAATCCTCGGTTAGGTGGTTGGCCAGGTGGTATATCTCCAAATACTATAGGGTACCTATCAAGGATGGCATGAATCTCTGGATGTGGTGGCTTGGCCACACTCCCAGCCTCATAAATACTCAACTCCATAGCCCACTCAACATCTCCATGCCTCAAGTCAGCCTCCATCCTGTGGGCCGAGACTGCCTGTGGGGGGTAGGAGTGCATACCCCTCAGCAACATTGGTTTTCCATCTGGATTGAGGAACTCCATCTCCAACTTCCGCCAGTTAGTGCTGACTTTGTTAAGTGCATAGAGCCATTGGACTCCCAATACTATGTTGGTGTTCAGAATATCAATCACAAAGAAATGATTTGTCATGGAGTAGTTTCCCATGGTCAGAGTCAAAGTGGGGACATAATGTGTGCCCTGCATAGTCCTGTCACCCAGCACAAGAACTGAAAACCCCTCAAACTCCTCTATGTTAATGCCTCTCTTTTGGACCATCTGGGCATCAATAAAGTTGAGTGGCCGCACTGTCCACAAACACTGATACACGTTGCCCCTGAACTGTCCCCCTGATCCTCATAGTAAAAAACTTGGGTACCCCACGCAATGATGTGAGGACCCCTCCCGAAGGTGCAAATGCAGCTCCCCCTACTGCTGGTGGGGGAGGTGGGGGGTGACCCTCTCTCTTGAGGTGTTGCATTGTCATCTCCTCCCATCTCAAAATATGTCTCCTCCTCTCCATCACTGTCTGAGAAGACCTCTATGTAGTGGGCCTTTCCTGCTGCACACCTATGGCCTAGTGCCGATGGTTCTTGGCAAGTGAAGCATAGCATCTTCCTCCAAAGGTCTCTCTAAAAGTCATCATCCAGCTCTCCTCGTCCCTGATTGGCCCTATGTGGTGGAACTCTCATGTCTCATCCTCTCTATTGGAAACCAGGTTTGTTTGGCAGAGGTGCCCTAGCTCTAGGTAGGTCATCCTGTAAGTCCCTAACTCTCCCCACTGCATCCTGCAGCGTAATGGGTCTGTTGGACCTCACTAGCCCCCGCAATGGCTCTGCCCTCTATGAACATGTAAATCCTCTTGGACTCTGATAGGTCTGGTACCATCACCGATAGTCTCTAAAACTCTGAGATGTACACCTCCGCATTCCCAGACTAGTTGAGCCTGGTCAACTCCCTAAAATACTTCTCTAGGTCCTTCGTCTCGAACTGCTCTAGCATCCTCCTGGTAAACTCATCATATGTTGTGACCCCTGCGTGTCCCAGCGTGTTCAATCATGGAACCACCAGTCATGAGCCTCTTCGTCCAAATGCAGCGTGGCAATCTTGATTGCCTCTCCCTCGGTCATATGGTTCAACTGGAAGTAAACATCCAACTTCTCGACTCAAGCCTTAGCTGAGCTCTTAGAGGAGCCATCAAAAGTTGAGAGAAACAACCTCCGCAAGTTATGTTGTAAATCATTCCCCTGCGTGTAGCCTCCTCCGTTTTGTCCTCTGGGTTTGTTGTTGCCCTTTAGTTGGCAAAAATATTTAAAATTAATGGCCCTCTCGAACTCCGGGCCATAGGACTGGTACTCTAGGAAGTACTATCCATAGTGTGTTTCCTCCTGATCCTGTTGTCCTTCCGCTCCTGAAGATAGGAACGTAGGAATGGTAGACAATGGGGGTGTATATAGTACGATAGGCATATTTGGGTTCAGTTGTGCTTATGAAGTGTCAGATCCTTCTCCCACCTGGAAATCCCCTTGGACTCCCTTACCTTTACTACCATTATTGTTCCTGTGACGCATCTCCTTAATGTTCTTCGTGAGGTTCTGAACTCCCTTATAGAAGGTGAGAAAATTCCTCCTCCTTGCTCCTCTTCTCCCCTTCTGCATCCCCCATTCTTGTCTCCACAACCTCTGGTTCACTGGTCACGGGGTTTGGAGTGATTTCTAACTCTCTTTCTCTGCTCCTGTACCTCTGCCTCTGGTAAGGCACATTATGCTTGTCTTCCGATATCATAGACGGCGCTACTCCCACAGCTTGAGCCAAGTCTATGAGCTCTAATACCACTCTAACATCCCTAAAGATAATTGACAGCAATAAACATGAATACATAGACAAAAACACAAACAACAAAATAAACATAGAAGTTAGAACACCATGGGACCATAAAAACTACACTGAGCTATTTTATTAATTGTGAGGAATGTGTAAAATGTGAGGTTCTGGAATGAGTGCACCTGGGCTTGCTCAAGGAAAGCTAGAGAATCCCTCAAAAGTATTGTTGAACACCCTCAAATTTTGTCCTTTGTGTGGCTATAGCTCTGCGTTGGAAACTGCCCAAAAACATTGCTGCTACTCCGAATGATCTACCGCTAGGGCCTGTTGCACTGCTCAGAAAATTTTGGGAATTTAACCCCGGACTCTACTCAATAAACCCAGAATAACCCGCAAAGAGTTTTCCCAAAGCTGGACCCCGGAAATTGACCCCTTGGGCTTGGCTCCCTAAATTGCTGGGCAATTCAGACCTTCTGATAATTCTGTTGTTGGAGCTAGTTCCATAACATTTGGTATCAGAGCTTTGGATTCTAGGGTTTCGCTGCTCCAAACAGGTCATCGTGGCAATTTTCGATACAAATTTTTTTTCTACAAAGGTTCAGAAGCTGAAATTTTTACAGAGCGAAGCCGAAATCCTAAGGAACGTCTTCTAAATATTTCAGATCTTGGTTCGCAATTTTTTCGAGGATATGATCTGTGGACATTAGGGTTTTTTCAAGCTTTTGAATTTCACCTAAGCAGGTCATCGTGGAATTTTCACTATAACTTTTTTTCTACGAAGGTTCAGAAGTTGAAAATTGTACAGAGCGAAGCCGAAATCCAGAGGAAAGTCGTGTAAAAAGTTCAGATCTTGGTTCGCAATATTTTCGGAGATATGAACTGTGGAAGTTAGGGTTTTTCAGGCTCCCGAATTTCATCTTAAAAAGGTGACCGTGGGAAAATCACCATAACTCTCTCTCTGAGCATCGGATTGGAATTCTGTAAAAAGTGGCCGCAAGTACATAGACTGTAGTTTCCTGTGTATCAATTTCAGAGCCAAAAGAGGAAACAGTGAAACGTGGCACGTCGTACAAGTTTTCTCTACTGAACCTGTCCATAATTAGGACATTATGGGAGATTGGGAATAACTTTGTCTTGAAGCATCCAAATTAGGTCAGACCTATGGAATTCGAAAGAAGATTCAAAGGGCTACTACAAGACTGAATTTCAGTTATTGAAGATCTGAAATCATAGATATAATTCAGTTTCAATATCTAGCTTCTCAAAAGCAAGAAAAAGGTGTGTATTTATTTCAAATAGCATAAGTCTTGTTTGAAAAATCAGTTTGAAGTGATTCCAAGGGCATATTGAAGCATATATATCAGTATTGGGTTATAAAATGCCCCATTCAACACCATTAAGCCTTTAGAAGGCTCTACTATGACTCATGAATATGAAGAGCGCAATTCCAAGGGCATATTGTAGAATATATATAAGTATTGGGTTCTAAAATGCCCCATTCAACACCCATTAAGCCTTTAGAAAGTGCCTATGACTCATGAATATGAAGAACTGCAACATGACATATCAAAATTACAAGAGCAAGTGCACCAAATTTCTCTCTTGCAAAGAGAAACAAAAAATGACATGGAAGTTTTGAAGAAAGGCGTGGAAGTTAAGATGGATGGTTTGAATAATGACATGGAAGCTAATATGGATGGCATGGAAGAAAAAATGAAAGACAACATGGAAAACATGAAGAGAATATTTGAAGCGAGACATGGAAGGTTTGACAAAGTTGATACAAGAAATGTTTCCTAATGGTGAAAAGATAGTAGAGGAAACTCATGATGAGAAGAAAATAAATGTTAATTGTGATTTCATAAACTCTAATATTGGATGGAAGAACCACCATATTCCAAAGATGGATATGAGGAAGTTTGATGGCAAGGATCCCGTAACATGGATACTACAGATGGAGCAATATTTTAACCTCAATAATGTGCAGAACACACAAAAGGTATGCATTGCGACTTTACATTTAGAATAAAATACATTTGTATGGTATCGATGTCTTTTCTCCCGTAAAAAATTGTCACTTGGTCAATTTTTACAGAGGAAATGATAGCACATTAGGAGGATACAAAAAGAAATACCTTCTTTAGCCAATTGATAAATCTCAAAAAAAAGGATTTAGTGGTGGAGCACATTGAGGACTTCCAAAAATTTAATATATGGGTAACTGATATTCTAAAGGAACACAGGATTGATGTCTTCATAGGGACTTTAAAGGGTAACATCCAACATGAAGTTTGCATTTGGGAACCTGATTCATTGGAAAAGGCATTCAGGTTGGCAAGAAAAATTGAATATAAAAGTATGGCGAAAAGGAAGCCTACCACTCACATACATAAAGATGGAAGTGTTGCTACTCCTAGACTTCCACAACCTACAAGGTTGACGCAGCAACAATTGGAAGAAAAAAAGAGAAAAAGGGTTTTTCTACAGTTGTGATAGAAAATACACTAAAGGTCATAAGTGTGCTGAGAAGAAATTATTTTACATAGATTGTGAAGAGGAATAATAAAATGAACAAGAAGAGGATATACACCGGGAACCAACCCAAGAAGAGGAAGAAATGAGTCCAACCATATCGTGTAATGCATTGGCATGAATTACCACTCCTCAAACTCTCAAGATAGAAGGACATATCAAGAAGAAAAAGGTAATAGTGTTGATTGATTTGGGTAGTACCCATAATTTTATTCATTGTAAGGCAGCCAAGGAATTGAATTGTTTCCTATACCCAATACCAGAATGTCAAGTGATGGTTGCAAATAGAGGAACTATAAATTGCTCTGGAAAATGTCATAATATCAAGCTAACCATGGGGGAATATGTATTGAATAGTCCAATGCTTTCCATTCCAATGGGAGAAGTTGATGTTGTACTAGGAGTACAATGGTTACAATCTTTGGGGATGGTAGCTTTTAATTTTGAACAACTTTTCTTGAAAAAAAATTTGGAAGGAAAGGAAGTCGAATTACGGGGTATCGCAGGGAAGCCGAGAAAGATAATAAGCTCTAATGTCATGACAAAGCTTCTAAAGAAAGAACAACGAGGTGTAATTGCACAACTATGCTCATTAGAAGTTCCAACATCAAAATCATCTATTTCTCCAGATCTCCAAAAAGCCTTGGACAATCATTCCAAGGGGTTTGAAACTCCCAAAGGACTCCCACCTATTCGTGATCGTGATCATGCTATTCATTTGATTCCAGAAAGTGTTCCTCCAAACTTCAGCCTTACAGATATACTTATGTCCAAAAGAGCGAAATTGAATGTATGATTGCAGAAATGTTAGAGGCTCGTATAATTCAACCTAGTCAAAGTTCTTTCTCTTCTCCAATAGTATTGGTGCACAAGAAGGATGGATCATGGCGCATGTGTTCAGATTATAGGGAGCTCAATAAGCTCACTATTAAAGATAAATTTCCCATTCCTGTGATTGATGAATTATTGGATGAATTACATCGATCAATTTATTTTACCAAGTTGGATCTTCGTTCAGGATATCATCAAATTAGAATGAAGAGGGAAGATATTCCGAAAACAGCATTTTGAACTCAAGAGCGTCATTATGATTTTTTGGTCATACCCTTTGGCCTTACCAATGCACCTTCTACATTTCAAGGGTTGATGAATTCCATTTTCAAACCCTTCCGTATAAAATTTGTGCTAGTATTTTTTGATGATATACTAATCTACAGAAGGTCTTGGATGGACCATGTTAAACATGTTGACAGGGTGCTCAAACTATTGGAGGAGAAACAATTATATGCAAAAATATCCAAATTTTTCTTTGGAGTACAAGAAGTGGAATATCTGGGTCATATTGTATCTCATGAGGGTGTTAAGGTAGACCCTAACAAAATTAAAGCCATTAAGGAATGGAAAGTCCCCACAACCATAGAGCAATTGCGAGGATTTCTTGGGTTAACAGGGTATTATCCCAAGTTTGTTAATAATTATGGGAGAATAGTAGCACCTCTAACAACATTATTGAACAAAGATGCATTTTCATGGACTCCTGAAGCAACTAAAACCTTTGAACATCTTAAAGAGGCAATGTGCCTAGCATCGGTCTTAGCTACGCCAAACTTCACAAAAACCTTTATTGTGGAATGTGATGCCTCAAGAAATGGAATTGGTGTTGTTTTAACGCAAGAAGGAAGACCCATTGCTTTTGAAAGTCGTCCAATCAAAGGAAAGTATTTACACAAAGCTATTTATGAGAAGGAAATGTTGGCAATATTACATGCACTAAAGAAATGGTGACCTTACCTAATGGGAAGACACTTCAAGGTAAAAACCGATCTTCAGAAGAGCAGCAAAAATGGGTCACAAAGATGTTGGGTTATGACATTGAAATCATCTACAAAAAAGGGAAGCTAAATGTTGTCGCAGATGCACTCTCAAGAAAGGTTGAAGAGGTGGAAGCAGTGCTTTGTGCCATTTCTATTATCCAACCAGATTGGATAACCGAAGCAAGCGATGAATGGAAGTAGGACGAAGAAGTGTGGACACTCATTCAAAAGTTGCAGCAAGATCCTAGTACATCTAATACATTTAGTTGGAAAAATGATTTCTTATGGTACAAAAATCGCTATATATTTGTAAGAATTCCCAACTAAAACAAAAGATTCTTTTGGAATTGCACACTTCTCCTTTAGGAGGACACTCCGGATTTTTTAAAACCTACCACAGGGTGAAGAAAGAATTTTTTGGGGATGGCCTTAAATCTAATATTCAAAAGTTTGTGGCGGAATGTTTGGTTTGCCAGCAAAATAAAGTTGAGACAATTAAGACCCTTGGTCTTCTACAACCTTTATCCATTCCAAGTCAACGTTGAGATGAGATTTCAATGGATTTTATCACAGCTTTACCTAAGTCCGAAGGAAAGAGTGTCATCATGGTGGTAGTTTATAGACTTACCAAGTATGCACACTTTTGTGCATTATCTCATCCATTTAAAGCAAGTACAGTTGCTACTGCATTTATGGAAACAATTCAAAAGCTACATGGAAACCCAAAGATTATTGTAAGTGACAGAGATCCCATTTTTATTGGAAATTTTTGGACAGAATTATTTTCTTGTTTGGGTACTCAACTAGCTCATCTTATCATCCTCAATCCGATGGTCAAACTGAGATAGTGAATAAATGTTTGGTAGGATATCTTCGTTGTTTTGTATCTGATAAGCAAACGCAATGGGTCAAGTGGTTACCTCTCATTGAATGGTGGTATAACACTTCCTTCCATACTGCAGCAAAAATGACCACATTTATGGCACTTTATGGATATCATCCACCGTCCATCACATCATATTTAAGAAAAAATTCTAAGGTTCAATCAGTGGAAGATCACATTGAGCATCAACAAGAAGTTCTCCAAATCTTAAAGAATAACCTAAATTTGGCACAAAATCGAATGAAACAATAGGTAGATCAACATCGCAGTGAGAGAAGTTTTGATGTAGGAGACTGGGTATTTTTACGGCTAAATCCATACAAACAAATGTCCCTCAAGTAAGCTAAGAAGGATAATAAATTATCGCCAAAGTACTATGGTCCTTACAAGGTGTTGCTAAAGATTGGTACTATGGCATACAAATTGGAGCTTCCTACTTCTTCGCGAGTGCATCCAATTTTCCATGTTTCATGCTTAAAGAAAGTTATAGGTGACAAACTTCCAGTTCAAAGAATATTGCCAGAACTTGATGAGGAAGGAAAAATCATATTGAACCTGAAGCAGTCACGGAAACAAGAACTCGACAGCTACGAAATCGATCAATTTCAAAGTATCTCATCAAGTGGAAGAACTTACCCACTGAAGATTCTACATGGGAGGATGAGAATTTTATAAGGAAGCATCCGGAGCTACTCAAGCGTTGAGGACAACACTTTTTTGAAGGAGAGAGGCATGTTAGGTCCCTATATTACTAGTATAGTCCCTTATTGTTGTTAGTGTAACCCCCTTATTGTTATTGTTGTACCCCTGTAACCCCAATATTGTTATTATTGTGCCCTTGCATTATTATTGTTAGGTCGGCTAGGATTATACTGTGACCCCATGGACTCCTATATATAGAAGGAGTTTTTGTCATTTGTATGACCGAAGAATTGTTCATTTATGTAATGCATTGGAGGTTTCCCCCTCGAAGTGGCTGAAGCTAGTTTCATAACAAATTGGCCCTCGCTACATAATAATAAATCCCGTGACAAAATAATTTAGGAAGGGACATTACAGTCCTCCCCTCCCAAATGTTTCTTTTCCCCAAAAAACTTCAGTGTTGGATGCTCCTTTATGTGTTCACCCTCCCAAGTGATATCCTTATCTGGCAAGCTCTTCCAATGCACAAAATAATCCCTGATCATTCTGCTTCTGAGCTTCCTCTCTCTAGTCTCCAGAATGGCCTTCGGATCTAAAACCAGATGCCCCTCGTCATCAAGTGGAGGCAACTCCACAGTTGTCATCATCTACTGCCCCAAACACTCTCTTGAGGCATGAAACATGAAAGATGTTGTGGATTCTTCTTCCTGGTGGTAGCTCCAACTCATTAGCCACCTCTCTAATCCTCCTAGTCACCCTGTAAGGCCCATAAAACCGAGGCTGCAACTTCTTGGCCCCCTTATGTTTCAAAGTGGACTGTCGATATGGCTGCAAGCGTAGGAACACCAAGTCCCCCTCCTCAAAATGCCTCTCCACCTGTTTTCGGTATGCATATAGCTTCTATTGATTCCGAGTTGTCAACAAATTATCCTTAAGAGCCTTGAGGATATCTTGGCTCTCTCGGATCCAATATTTGGTTATGGGGGCCCGGTTATCTCCAAAAACAATGTCAGCAAAAGACAAAGAATCATAACCATATAAAGCACAGAAAGGAGTCATACCATTGGACATCTGATGCGTAGTGTTGTAGCAATATTCTCCTAAGTGCAACCATCGAATCCATGCCTTATGTTGTCCGGTCACATAGTTCCTTAAATACCCCTATAGCCACTTGTTCACCCTCACAGTTTGATCATCTGCCTATGGGTGGTAACTAGTGCTCGGAGTGAGCTCTGTGCCCACCAACCTGAAAATCTCCTGCCAAAATCCCCCCATGAATTTGATGTCTCTATCACTGACTATGGTCTTAGGCAGTCCATGCAAGTGGAAAATCTCCCTAAAGAACAACTCGGCTACCTGAGACGCTAAGTATCGAGTTGGAATAGCAAAGAAATGTGCATATTTGGTCAATCTATCGACCACTACATAAATACAATCCTTCCCCTGCACTGTGGGAAGTCCTTTGATAAATTCCATAGAAATGCTCTCCCATTTCCCCTCCGAAATGGGCAGAGGTTGCAATAACCCTGTCGGATGCGTCAACTCTCCCTTATTTCGCTGACACGCCTCACACTCCTGTACATATCTCAACACATCTCCCTTGAGGCCCTTTTAGGTGAAGTTCTCTCTCACAGGCATGTATGTCTTCCTAAACACTTGATGCCCCGACATTGGAGAATCATGAGCCGCATGAAGTATTTCGATCTCTCAACTGTGAGCCTGGCACCAAAAATATGCGCCCCTTAAAATAGATAACCTCTGCCATCACTCGAGAGCGCTCATCTACATGAATGTCCTCCAGGATCTCGCATGCACGACAATCCTTGGAATAATCCACTAATAAGTATGCCTTCCAATCATGGCTAATGCTCATGAGTGAAAGTCCTGCAGGTCTCCTAGATAGTGCATCGAATGCCACATTGTGATTTCCCCGCACATACTCAATATCAAAATCGTAGGCTTGCACCTTGCTAACCCATCTCTGTTGTCTATCATTGAGGCCCTGCTACCCCATAAAGTGGTGAAGACTGTTGTGATTTGTCTTCACCCTGAACCTATTCCCCACCAAATACTGTCTGAATTTCGCCATTGCATGCATAATGGCCAACATCTCCTTGTCGTATATGGAAGATGACCTCTCATAGGGTAAGAACTTCCTGCTACTGAAGGCAATGGGGTGCCCCTCTTGGGACAAGATGGCTCCAATCCCCTCACCCAAAGCGTCACACTCCAAGGTGAAAGACTATGTGAAATCTGGAAGTGCCAAAACTAGGCAATTACTCATCACCTCCTTGAGGCAATCGAAGGCTACCTGAGCTCCATATGTCCATGCAAAAGCCCCCTTCTTGGTCAAGTCTGTGAGGGGTGTTGCCAACTGTGAGAAGCCCTTGAAGAACTTCCCGTAGTAAGTGAAAATTCCCAAAAATTCCCTCAACGTTGTCACATCTCTAGGCTTTGGCCAATCTCGAATGGCCCTAATCTTTTCCTCGTGCACCTTGACCCCATCGGTGCCAATGATATGTCCCGAGTACAACATCTTTGTCAGCCCAAACTCACACTTGGATAATCTGGCATAGAACTGCTTCTCCTCTAGGATGTGTAACACTGTCTCTAAGTGTTGCAGGTGCTCCTCCCAAGTCCTGTTGTATATCAAGATATCATCAAAGAAAACCATTACAAACCTCCTTAACTGCCCCCTGAACACATGGTTCATGCATGAGTGGAACGTGGTCGGGGCATTGGTCAATCCAAAAGGCATGACCAGAAACTCAAAGTGCCCATAGTGACATCTAAAAGCTATCTTCGGGATGTCTTGATCCCTCAACCAAATCTGATGATATCCTAACTGCAAATCAATCTTAGAGAAGAACTTGGCTCCTCTAAGCTCATCCATCAACTCATCAATGCATGGTATGGGATACCAGTTCTTCAATGTCTTCCTGTTGAGCGCCCTATAACCTATAGTCAATACACACGGGCAGAGTCCTGTCCTTCTTCTTCACCAACACAACTGAAGAAGCGAAGGCACTGGAACTTGGCCTGATATGGCCAAATGCCAGAAAATCTCTGATGGCCCGCTCAATCTCATCCTTATAGGCTCTGGGATGCCTATAGGGAGTAGTAATAACTACTTGCACACCAGGATCCATCTCTATGGTATGCTCAAATCCTCAATCTGGTGGTCGTCCTAGTGGCATATCTCCAAAAACCCCTGCATATCTATCCAACACCTCCTGAATGTCTGGTGGTGGAGGCTTGGTATGTCCCCGAACCTCTGAAACCCTCAACTCCACTGCCCATGCTATGTCCTTGTGCCTCAAGTTAGCCTCCATCTAATGAGTTGAAACTGTTTGTGGGGGATATGAATGCATACCCCGAAGAACTACTAGCTTACCACTCTGCTCGGTAAACTCCATCACGAGCTACCTCCAATCAATGGTAAATCTACCAAGGGAATACAACCATTGGACACCCAACACCACATTGGTGTCTGGTACATCCACTACAAAAAAGTGATCTGTCATCTTATAGTTCCCCATGGCCACTGTCAAAGCGGGAACATATCGGTTGCACTGCATAGTCCTGTCCCCTGGAACTAGTACTGAAAATCCCTCGAACTCTGCAACAGCGATGGCTCTCCTCTGGACCAACTGAGCATCAATAAAATTGTGGGTTGCCACACTGTCTACCAAGGTTGAGACACACTTCCCCTGCACTATGTCCCTCATCCTTATGGTCAGAAATTTGGGAACCCTGCACAAAGATGCAAGAACTCCCCCAGATGGTGTAAAATATGGTCCTCCTATTGGAGGTGGTGGTGGTGGAGCTCTCTCTGATGGCCCCTCGTGATATCCTCCCTCAAACTCCAACTCAAACTCATCCTCTTGATCATTGTCCGAGAAAACCTCTATATACTGGGCTTTGCCCATTGTGCACCGATGGCCTCGTGCCCATGGCTCTCGACATGTAAAACATAGTTTCCTCCTCCTGAGGTCTCTCCTCAACTCATCATCCAGTTGTCCTCTCCCTGGAGCTGCCCTCTACGCTGGTGCAGGACTAGTGCCACCTCCTCTTTGAGATTAGGGAATGTGTTCTGGAAAGGGTACCCATGTCTTGGGGATGGCCCCCTGCAGATCCCTCGTACAAGACACAACCTCCAATAAAGTGGAAGGTTTGCGTGACTTCACTAGTCCACGCAATGGATCCGTCAAACCCTTACAAAAATGTACACTCTCCGTGCATCTAACAAATCTGGCACCATCACTGAAACACGCAGTAACTCCGAGATATGGTGCTCACAGTTTCTTGTTTGCCTAAGCTAGGTCAGCGCCCTGAAGTGCGCCTCTGGATCCACTCTATCAAAATGCTCCACTACTCCGTGTGAAGTCCTCATAGGCAGTCACGTTAGCATGTCCCAAAGTGGACAAGCCATGGAACCACCAATCGTGTGCCTCTCCCTCTAGATGCAAATTGGTCATTTGAATGGCCTTCGATCGTCATGTTGAGCTAGAAATATGTATGCACCTTCTCCACCCAAGCACGAGTTGTGCGCTTGGCAATGCCATCAAATGTGGGGAAAAACATTCTCCCGATGGTACGCTGCAACTCATAACTCTGCATGCCTTGACCTCCATGGCCCTTTCCCTTCTCATTCGTCTTGAGTTGGTAATATTCTCTGAAGGGTAGTGATTGTTTGAACTCCTCTCCCATGGATCGCCAAATTCTGAAATATTCCTCTTCATCAAGCCTCACTTGTTCCACTAGAACTATGGGTATGAAAAAGGGTAGCGTGGCTCTAGCTGGCCCACTAGAATATGGTGGTTGCGTAGTAGGCTAATCATACTACTGATATAAACCGGAAGTATCTCCGAATAGAAAATTTTGGGTGCTTCGTTCCTGGTTCTACATCTTGATCTCATTAAGCATGTATTTCTGCCCCTTGGCCAAATCATTGATGGCCTTCACAAGACTTTCAAAGACTATCTCCTCTTTCCCCTTGGGCTCTCCCATGTCTTCTACTAACACCTCCTTCCCTTGATCCTGTAATATCCCTGATGGGGATTAACAGTAATAAAAGGGCAAATAGACAAGTAACTACAAAAAAAATGCAAACACCATTAAAACACGCAAACTGGAGCCAAAATCACTGTTGAGCCATTTTATTAATATATTGGGAAAGAGTACAATCAAGGTGTTGGAAAGTTTGCACCTAGGCAAACAACTCAAACCCAAGAAAAAACTCTGGCTGAAAGTGCCTCTGCGTGGCTCAGTCTCTGCGTTGCCTAGCCCATAAATGTTGTTGTTAGCTGACTTCGGACTGTTGGTTGGGCTGCTTCCTTTGCTCAGAAAATTCTGGGCTTTTAACCCCATACTCCACTCACCAAACACACAAAAACTTGCAAAGGAATTGGCCAGATGTTGACCCCAGAATTTCGGCCCAATTTCCTCTAGCTCCCCTAGTTTCCGCATGCGTTAGGATCTCTGTTTGAAGCCTCAAACCTTCCCAGAAAATTTTGTCGAATTAATCTCGGCTTCTCCTCAAAAAACCCCTCAACAAACCATGGAAAACCCAGAAAGGGTTCGCCCAAAGCTTCACTTTGTAATTTGGCCCTCTTGGGCTTGGCTCACTACGTTGTTGGGTAAATCAAACCTCTGGATGAATCTGTTGGAAAATGCCTCCGGAGAGTTACCAAAATCATTGGTAAGAGGTGGCTAAACTCCCCTCCAAATCTCTTGTTGAAACTCCACTGCTCTCCACACTCCCAACGCCCACACTGAACTGAAATGCATAATCACTGGGCAGTCTACTCTACCTCTGCGCAGTCCTGAAGGGGCTAAGCTCTTCCTGTTGTTACCGCTATGTAATTCCCTCACCAAAATTCAAAACTCCTCTCCTGAGCGGGAACTCGAAGTCCCTCGAGGTAGAGGTTGAGATCTTCGCTTGAAGATCTCATGTGCTAAACCTCACTGCAGACTTGGCTCTTTGGCTCAAGCGTGCTTCAGTCAAAATGACCAAGAGAAATAAGATGAATGAATGAATGTTGAATGAGCCTTCCCTTCTTCCTTTTATCCATTGAGGCCCAACGTATGCCTTGGGCCCCACCTTGACCTGCACTGCCTCTCCTTGGCCAATCACGTGCTGCCTTCCTCTAGCCAATCTCAAGTTGTCCTTTTCGTGCCTCTTCTACGCTGCCACCTAAGGCCAACTCGACTTTATTTGGCCTAATTATTAATTGTGGGTCCCCTAACCACTTTGTTTCCACCCAACATTAGGATTTTCCAAAATTAATATCCCAATTAGCTGACTGTTAATTTGGGGATATTACAGATCCTTATTGTCTGAAGTAATATCCAACTCCCTTTCCTTGCTTCGGTACCTTTTCTTCCGGTAAGTGATATACTGTCTATCTCCTTCTCTCATAAAAGAAATATTCCCACGGTTGAGCCAATATTTAGGCTCTGATACCACTGTAATGTTCCAAAATAGGAAAAACAGTGCATAGAAAACCATAAATTTACACCATGAAAAATTTAAAACATTGCAGAAATCAATCAAAACCATATAAAATCTGGAAACAGTAGAGCCATTTTATTATGAGATGGGAAATAGTACAAATATATAGAGAAATGCACCTAGGCTTGCCATTTTGGCAAGCTGAGCAAAGCCCAGATGAAACCACAAAAACCCACAAAATATGCCTAATGATGCTCCGCGGTGTCCCAATGAATGGGATGGCTGGAAACCCCACTTCCACTGGACAGAAAATTCTCCAAAATTAACCCCGAACTCCTCGACCCAATATGACCAAAACCCATAAATGGTTTGGCCTGATCATGACCTTCCAAAATTGACCCCAATAAGCCCTATGCTCTCCAATAGCTGTTGAAGACGCTGTCTACAGAATCATCAACAAAATACTCAACAACCCTCCAAGTATGCAGCAAATACTTCCTCCTGCACTACCTCTATCTCCCTTAGCAAACAAAAGCTCAAATGGCTAAGGCACTATCCCACCTCTACGCCCATCTCTCCTCATTTGCGTTGGCCCAAAGACTGCCAAGCTTCTCTAGAAATAGACTATCAATCTCAACCCTTGGAGGTTCACCTATAGCTTAATAAGCTAATGAACCTTGCAACCAACAACAACCACACGAGAACACAACTGCTTCCTCCAGAAATACGCACTGCTCGGGAAACTAAGTGCAGAAGTTGAAGATATCACGGTGAAGCTCTCTCAAATGAAATGGAAAACCAAACTAGGGTGTGTTCTCTGCTTGGAAAACTCGTGCTAAACAACAAGTGACCCAGCTAAGCAGCACAAGCAACTGAGATCAAAATCGATTATCCAAATATATCAAATGAAATGAGCTTTCTTCCTTTTATAATCTTTTTTGGGCCTTTTTCCCGCCTTTTCCCTCCATACCCTGTTCACACACATGCTTTTTTGAACCAGCTATTAAGGGTATGTGTATTTCATGAGTGGGTGGTCCCTATTCACCACAAATAAATAACATAACATGAAATTACTAACTCCTAAGTCTTCTAAAGAAATATCAAATGGGCCCCGACATCACTAAAATTGGCCCTCACTACATAATAATAAATCCTATGACAAAATAATTTAGGAAGGGACATTACAAAGTGCCTGGAAAATCCTTGTTATAAGGCTCTAAGCCTTCCCACCAAATCTCCTGCAAAAACTCCACTCAATCCCTGTTTCTCGGAGTGATTCCCTCAAGGGACTGCGTAGCCTCTATGCTTCTAAGGAAGTGATTGTGTTGTATGAGAGGATCTCTACTGCTGAACTGATCGAACTATGGTGAAGCACCTTCCTTGGGCTGGCACTCGAAGTCCATCGAAGCAAAGGTTGGGATCTCCGCTCGAAGACACCCGTGTGCTAAACAACACATGCAGAATTGGCTCACTACTCAAGCATGCTCTGTCAATAGAAAATTTCGAAATAGATGAATGAATACCAAAATGAGCCTCATGCTTCCTTTTTTTCCAAGTCTGCCCAACGTTCCCTTGGGCCCCACTTCATGCCTTTAGCCTCCAATACGCACCAATGACTACACTGCTGTAATATCCCGTTTCGGGGATATCTCTAAAACGCAGCAAACTCCAACCAGAGATGGACTGGGAGGGCGTTTACCAGATATGCCGCCTCTGAAAAGAGGACGAAATCTGGAGGCTACCTGGCCCTTTCCAGACTCTGTCTAAGAGTAGGAGATAAACACACCAGGTGGTATAGAACTAGAATGCCCGAAAATATATAAAGATAACAGTGCAGCAGACATATAATAGCATAGAAAGAATGTACGACAAATCATCCAGAAATATAGAGAGAGAATGCTAAGCCATTTTATTAAACTGAGAAATATAATGAAGTACAATAGGTGATCAGAGTGATGGCACCTAAACTAGCTCAAGGCAAGTGAAGAAATACTCTTAGAATACACAGGAAATGGCTGCTCTCTGAACTGCGTCCCAGCTGCTGGAAAACTGCCATGTAGCTGCTACTGCTGAAATGAACTGGTAACTAGGGGCTGTTCCCCTTGCCGGAATGAGCTGAAAATCTGGAATCCCCCTCTACTCACCAATCTCGGCAAAACCCAAAAATCATATCAGAAATGGCTGACCCCCGAAAAACACCCCCTTGGGGAATTACGCTGGCCTCCAGGGCTCTGCACAAAGGCTAAATAGGAATGAATAAAACACTACCTCAAACTCCACCAAAATCCTCCCAAAGGCAAAGGTTGATCCTCTGCTCAATCTCCCGGCACAAAACTCCTGCAAAAATCCCAAACCGGAGCTCCTCCTAGATGGACTGCGTCCTCCCTCTCAATGACTGCGCAGTCTCTCTGAATGCTCAGCTCCGCAACAAAACCAAACACCAAACCTCCAGCAAAATGCTGAAGAAAATACCTTGTCTGAGTAGGCACTCGAAGTCCCCCGAGGCTAAGGGCGAAATCTCCAATCGGAGACACTCAACGCACTAAACAGTGCTGCAGACAGGCTAAACAGCCAGCGTGCTCAAGAAGTCAAAACGACCGCTCAATATCATCAACAACCAATGAATGAAATGAAGAGGCTCCTCCCTCTTTATAACGTTGGCCTTGCTCCAAAACCCTAAGGCCTATCTCCTCAACGTAGCCTCCCTCTTGCCACGTGCTCATCCTCATTTGCACAGTCTCTTCTAGAATATACGTGGGCCCCCTCTCTACGTGGTGCTTGGCCCCCCTTGGCTCCCTTTAAGTCACAACGTTGTGCTACTAGGGAGTTTTTTATTCTACTAAGTGAGTTAGACCCTCTCCACCCACCTTTTTATTTATTAATAAACTATAGATGGCAAAATTGAGCAAAATCGAATATTCCAATTAGCCACTGCTAATTAGGAATATTACAGTCTCCCCCGGCAAAATGTTGCTTGTCCTCAAGCAACTGAAATGATGGATGCTGAAAAATCTTCTCACTCTCCCAAGTGGCATCCTCATCCGGAAAATTCTTCCACCTCGCCAAGAACTCCTGGACTATCCTGCTTCGTAGCTGCCTCTCCCTGGTATCAATAATAGCCTCTGGCTGCAACACCAAATGCCCCTCATCATCCATGGGTGGTAGCTCATCTGTCACTGTCACCTGCTACCCCAGTGCCTTCTTCATGCATGATCATGAAAAACGTTATGGATCTTGCTGCCTTGGGGCAGCTCCAACTCATACGCAACCTGTCCAATCCTGCGTATCACCCTGTATGGCCCGTAAAAGCGGGGCTTGAGCTTTTCAGCTCCCTTCTGCTTCAGTGACGACTGTCAGCATGGCTGTAATCGTAGGTAGACCAAGTCCCCTACCTCAAACTGTCTCTCCACCCGACCTCTGTCAGCATACAGCTTCTGCTGATTTTGTGCTGTAGCCATATTATCCTTGAGAGCTTGGAGAATGTCCTGACTCTCTTGGATCCAAATCTTGGCTCTAGGAGCCTTGCTAGCACCGAACATCACATCAGAAAAAGATAAGGAATGATACTCATACAAAGCATAAAATGGTGACATACCAAAGGACATGTGATGTGTCGTGTTATAGCAATACTCCCCCAGATGCAACCACTTCAACCAAGCTCACTGCTGCCCACTGACATAGTTACGCAAGTAGCCCTCTAGCCACTTGTTAACTATCTTCATCTGTCCATCCATCTATGGGTGATAACTAGTACTCGGTGTCAACTCTGTCCCCACCAACCGGAAAAGCTCCTGCCAAAATCCGCCCATGAAGCGGCTGTCCCTGTCACTGATGATGGTCTTAGGAAGACCATGTAGCCTGAAAACTCTCTGAAGAACAACGCAGCCACCTGTGTTGATGTGTAGTGCGCGGATATGGCAAAAAAATACGCATACTTTGTCAGTCGATCAACGACAACAAAGATACAATCCTTGCCCTGCACCATGGGCAACCCTATAATGAAGTCCATCGATATACTCTCCCATTTCCCCTCTGGAATAGGAAGAGGCTGCAATAATCCTGCGGGATGGCTCATCTCCCCCTTGTTCCTCTGACAAACATCGCACCCCCTAATGTGTTGGAGTACGTCCTCCTTGAAGCCCTTCCATGAGAACCTCTCTCTAATGGCCCTGTAGGTGTTGGTAAACCCTTGATGGCCGGCCAATGGTGAATCATGTGATGCCTGAAGTATCTTCTTCTTGAGATGAGATCCCTCAGTCAAGAAGATCCTGTCCCTGTAGTAGATGATCTCATCAACCACCCTGTGCCTGTCATCCGCCACCTGTCCATCCAGAACCTCACATGCAAATCTGTCCTTGGAGTACTCCACTAAAAGTCGAACCCTCCAATCTGTATCCAAGCTCATGAGAGATAACGTGACTGGTCTACGTGAAAGGGCATATGCTACCACGTTATTCTTACCCTTGACATACTCAATGTCAAAGTCATATGCTTGGATCTTACTGATCCACTTCTGCTGCCTCTCCTGTAGTTGCTTCTGCTCCAAAAAGAACCTGAAGCTGTTGTGATCAGTGCTCACCCTGAACCTGTTCCCCACCAAATATTGTCGGACTTTGGCCAATGCATGCATAATGGCCAACATCTCCTTGTCGTATATATAATACAACCTCTCGTGTGGAAGGAGCTTCCGGCTCTCAAAGGCTATAGGGTGTCCTCCCTGCATCAATACTGCGCCGATCCCCTCTCCCGACGCATCACACTCCAAAACAAATGGCTGCGTAAAATCCGGCAATGCAAGCACTGGGCAGCTACTCATCACCTCCTTGAGCCTGTCAAAGGCTCGCTGCGCTGTATCCGACCAATTGAATGCCCCCTTCTTCGTCAAATCTGTAAGGGTGCAGCAAGCTGTGAGAAACTCTTGACGAACTTCCTATAATAAGTACATATGCCAATGAACCCTCGAAGTTCCGTCACGTTCCTCGACTCTGGCCAATCTCTGATGGCCCTGATCTTCTCCTCATGGACTCTTACTCCGTCCACTCCAATAACGTGACCCAAATACAACATCTCCGTCATCCCAAACTCACACTTGGAGAGCTTAGCATAGAACTGTTGCTCTTCCAAGATATGTAGTACTGCCTTTATATGTTGGAGATGCTCCTCCCAAGTCCTGCTATATATGAGTATGTCATCGAAAAATACCAATACAAACTTCCTCAGGTGACTGCGGAAGATATGGTTCATGCAAGACTGAAAAGTAGCTGGGGCATTGGTTAGCCCAAAAGGCATAACCAAAAACTCAAAGTGCCCATAATGACACCTGAAGGCGGTCTTGGGAATGTCCTGTTCCCTCACGCGAATCTAATGGTACCCTGATCTCAAATCAATCTTCGAGAAGAACTTGGCTCCTCTCAGCTCATCCATCAACTCATCGATCCTGGGTATAGGATACCTGTTCTTCAAGGTCTTCTTGTTCAGGGCCCTGTAGTCAATACACATCCTCAAGGTGTCATCTTTCTTCTTCACCAACACCATGGAAGAAGCAAACGGACTCATGCTCGGTCTGATGTGCCCAAGAGCCAGCAACTCCTGGATGGCCCGCTCAATCTCATCCCGATAGGCTTTGGGATGCCTATAGGGGGTAGTAATCACTGCCTGAATGCCCTGCTCAAGCTCAATGGTGTGCTCGAACCCTCGGTCCGGTGGCCGACCTGGTGGTATATCCCCAAACACTGCATCATACCTGTCAAGGATGGCCTGTATATCAGGATGAAATGCCTGACCTGTGGTCTCTGCCTCTGATGCCCGCAACTCAACCGCCCACTCTATGTCTCCCTTCCGGGAATCTGCCTCCATCCGGTGTGCCGAAACAATCTGAGGTGGGCAAGTGTGCATCCCGCGGATCTTCTCGTGCTTCCCGATCTTCTTATCATCCCACTCCATCTCTAAGGCCTCCCAATCTGTGGTGACCTTCCCCAGAGTAATCAACCACTGAACACCCAATACCACATTGGTATCCGGTATGTTGACCACGAAAAAGTGATCGGTCACGGTGTAGGTACCCATCGTCACTGCTAACTCTGGAACATACCGGGCACACTGCACTGTCTGGGCACCTGGGACCAAAACTGAAAATCCGTTGAAGCTCTCGGTCGGTATACCTCTCCGCTTAACCATCTGTGCATAAATGAAGTTGTGGGTTGCCCCACTGTCAACCAAAACTAACACTCGCTGACCACGTACTGTCCCTCGTACGCGCAACGTCAAATACTTGGGAACTCCTCGCAATGCTGCAAGGGTCCCTCTTGTGGGTGCAAAAGCTGCACCTCCTATCCCTGGAGGTGGAGGTGGAGGTGGCAACTGATCCTAGGCCGTCTGACTGTCTCCTGCCTCCTCATCATCTTCCTCATCCTCTTCCTCGCTATCATCGGAGAAGACCTCAATGAAGTGTGCTTTGCCAGTAGCACACCTATGTCCTGGTGCCCACGGCTCCTAACAAGTAAAGCATAGCCGCTTCTTCTTCAGCTCCCTCCTGGCATCATCATCTGTCTATGCCCGTCCTGGATTCCCCTTTGGAGGCGGAATCCTCACATCCTTCCCCTTGGGCTGGAAGCCCTGTCTCTGGTGGTAGGGTGTCCGAGTCCTAGGCAATGCATCCTGTAAGTCTCGGGTCCTGCTAATAGCATCCTGAAGTGTAGCTGGTCTAGTACATCTAACTAGACCCCGAAGTGGCTCTGCTAACCCCTCCACAAACATATAGATCATCCATGCTGCGGATAGATCTGGCACCATCAGTGAAACCCTCAAGAAATCTGCAATGTATGTCTCTGGGCTCCCAGTTTTCTTGAGCCTCATCAACTCAACAAAGTGTTGTTCCAGATCCCTTCGGTCAAATCGCTCCATCAATCTCCTGGTAAACTTGGCATACGTCGTCACTGTAGAGTGTCTGAGTGTGACCATCCCATGGAACCACCAATCCTGGGCCTCCCCATCCAAATGTAATGTCGCCACCTTGATGGTCTCCGTCTCCGACATCTAGTTAAGTTGGAAATAGATGTCTAGCTTCTCCACCCAAGACTTTGCCGAACTGTTTGATGACCCATCAAACGTAGGCAAATGGAATCTGCTAGATGTGCGGTGGCTATCTCCATCATGATAATGCTGGTGCCCTCTATGATGGTTGCGAGGTCTACTGTCCTGCTGGAGCTGAACAAAATCTCGAAATGAGAGAGCATCCCTGAACTCCTGCCCATATGCCTGATACTCTGCAAAATACTCGCCCCGGTGTCCAGGCTTTGCCTCCTACTGGGCTCCTGCCCCTGTGTCTGCTCCCAAGAAAGTGGGCATGGTAGTGCGTGTAGGTGCATGGGAAGCCATCGGCTGAGTAGTATCACGCTGAGCAGCACCATGCTCCGGCAAATGGTGGGATGTACCTGATCCCTCACCTACCTGGAATACCCATGGAGTCTCACGTTGTCTAGCCTCTACAGCGGTGAACCTCTGACCCATCACCTCAATCTGCCTCACTAAATCCTGCACCGATTTGAGGAGTGCCTCCCCAAACTGTTTGGCCTTAGTGTCATCTGCCATCGGCTCTCTCTGCTTTGAATCTAACACAGGCTCCTCCTGCTCTGCGTCTGTCACAAGCTCCTCCTGCTCTGTGTCCACCACCCGAACACAGTCTCCCTCTCCGTAGGTGTTCTCCAACCTACGCTCACGATCTCTGTACTTCCTGCCTCTGTAACAAATATATGGCCTCTTCCCCGGTGTCATAGACAACTAGCTCCACAGGCTGAGCCAGAACTATGCTCTGATACCACTGTAATATCCCGTTTCGGGGATATCTCTAAAACACGGCAAACTCCAACTAGAGATGGACTGGGAGGGCGTTTACCAGATATGCCGCCTCTGAAAAGAGGACGAAATCTGGAGGCTACCTGGCCCTTTCCAGACTCTGTCTAAGAGTATGAGATAAACACACCAAGTGGTATAGAACTAGAATGCCCGAAAATACATAAAGATAACAGTGCAGCAGACATACAATAGCATAGAAAGAATGTACGACAAATCATCCAGAAATATAGAGAGAGAATGCTAAGCCATTTTATTAAACTGAGAAATGTAATGAAGTACAATAGGTGATCAGAGTGATGGCACCTAAACTTGCTCAAGGCAAGTGAAGAAATACTCTCAGAATACACAGGAAATGGCTGCTCTCTGAACTGCGTCCTAGCTGCTGGAAAACTGCCGTGTAGCTGCTACTGCTGAAATGAACTGGTAACTAGGGGCTGTTCCCATTGCCGGAATGAGCTGAGGAATCCTCCTCTACTCACCAATCTCGGCAAAACCCAAAAATCATATCAGAAATGGCTGACCCCCGAAAAACACCCCCTTGGGGAATTACGCTGGCCTCCAGGGCTTTGCACAGAGGCTAAATAGGAATGAATAAAATACTGCCTCAAACTCCACCAAAATCCTCCCAAAGGAAAAGGCTGATCCTCTGCTCAATCTCCCTGCAGAAATCCCAAACCGGAGCTCCTCCTAGATGGACTGCGTCCTCCCTCTCAATGACTGTGCAGTCTCTCTGAATGCTCAGCTCCGCAACAAAACCAAACACCAAACCTCCAGCAAAATGCTGAAGAAAATACCTTGCCCGAGTAAGCACTCGAAGTCCCTCGGGGCTAAGGGCGAGATCTCCGATCAGAGACACTCAACGCACTAAACAGTGCTGCAGACAAGCTAAACAACCAGCGTGCTCAAGAAGTCAAAACGACCAGCTCAATATCATCAACAACCAATGAATGAAATGAGGAGGCTCCTCCCTCTTTATAACATTGGCCTTCCTCCAAAACCCTAAGGCCTATCTCCTCAACATAGCCTCCCTCTTGCCACGTGTTCATCCTCATCTGCGCAGTCTCTTCTAGAATATACGTGGGCCCCCTCTCTACGTGGTGCTTGGCCCCCCTTGGCTCCCTTTAAGTCACAACGTTGTGCTACTATGGAGTGTGTTTTATTCTACTAAGTGAGTTAGACCCTCTCCACCCACCTTTTTATTTATTAATAAACTATAGACGGCAAAATTGAGCAAAATCGAATATTCCAATTAGCCACTGCTAATTAGGAATATTACAACTGCCTCCATGTGGGCCGCAGATCCTTCTCTTTGGGCCCCATTCTCCACTATGGCCACAATATTTGGCCTCAGTCTAATGTTTAGAGGCATATAGTTGCCTAAGTCTAATTGTGGCCCCCCAAACCCACATCTCCTAAGTCAAAACTGTAACAATATCAAAACTGGCCAAAAATTAATATTTTGGTTAGAAGAATTGCTAAGGAGGAATATTACAAAAAAATGCATTTTTTTACATAAATTGAGATAGATATGGCATCTATTGTACATCAATGATTAATTATTCCAACATCAACCATCTAGAATCTAGATTCCTCTTCTCTTGTCTAGCCTTTGCCTCTACTTCGATTCTCTAGGGATATTAGTCAACATTGCCAATTTTGATCAAACAACCTAATCCAAGCCTTGTAATGTGGCAGAGAAAGCTTAACATGCCTGATCAATGATTGAATTGAGTGAAGAATACATTTTTTCTAAGGCGATGACAAAGGAGTTCAACAATCAACAACACCAGCATTGGGGTACATATAGGGCTCAATGCTCTTAATTAAATGCCAATCACATGCCCTCATACATGATATAATCCAATGAAACGCCAAAATCCCATTGATCCTGATAAGTCTGCTGAATTTTGAATAGAATATGAAATTTCATTTTCTCCATATGAAGTTTGATCAGGTTGGAACCACTGTCAAACATCCTGAGTCATTTCATGGTAATGTTAAAAATTTAAGTAAAAGGATGGAAATGAAAGATAAATGAGAATGTCACTTTTATTTTAAGAATTTAACATCACCATTAGAGAGAATCTAGGAAGCACCTAGGGAGCATCCATGGGCACCTTGGAAGTATTCAAAAAGCGTAGTTCCTCACATAACAGTTCAAAATTTCCAAAAGAAAAACAAAAAAAACCTTGCGGAACCGTATGAAATGTCCACCTTCTCTCGGATCCTCTCGCGATATGCGGTGGATACACGCTCGAACCTCAACTGATCTGCATCTGATCCTTTCCAAATCTGCGGATCGGGCAGTTGGAACTGCGGATCGGGTCCCTACGGATCCAATTTTCCAGGAATCGAAAAAAATGGCGGAACCGCGGACTTGATTTTTGGAACCACAGATCCAATTTTCGAATTGCAGTTCTGCTGAAGGATCGGTGGCGGATCCGTACGGGATGCAGTTCTTCCTCCTGAACCTTGGGGGGGGAGGGGTAGTTCCTACAACACAGATCTAGGTGCAAACTAGAAAGGTGGACCTCATGACGACACATATTAAACAAATTATATAGCACTGGGGTGGCTCCATGCATAATGTGTTGGGTTCCCCCAAAGGTTCACCCCCCTAGATTGACTCATTCACATAGACTTAGCAGCGAATCACCTACTTTAGGAACTTAATGAATAGCAAAGTCAAAACTAAAAGCATGATAGCTAGCCACTCTCTCCCGAGTCCAAGAACAATAAATTCCCCTACATTGACTTGCCTATCTTGAAGTAGAAATGCTCTAGACAACAAAATGAGGATGGATGGGACCCTGCTCCACCTATTGACAAGCCACTAATTAATGGGTGGGGTCCAAATCTAGATGTTTGTTACCCACCTTAGTCCTCTAGTTTCTTTTGTATGTTCTCTAGTACCTTCCATTTGGTTGATTTCATTTTGTGCTCGTAAGGACTTGTAAAGTCTTTGGGGCCTGGATTGTATTTTTTTGATAGCCCTTTAGGCATATACTAGTTTCTAGACTATATATTTTTTATAGCCCTCTAGGCATATGCTAGTTTCTAGGTTTTGTTTGTGGCAGCTACTTTCACAACCCACTTTTTTGTATAAAATGCATGTTCATATGATTTTTCAATAGAATTTAACGGAAGCATTTTATTCATAAAAATATTGAAAAAAATACTCTCTAACCACACGTAAGAGAAAGGAGAACTTTCCTAAGAAGGTATGAACACCAACTCAAGCCAAAATATCCCATGACATTATAGCCATATACTTGGCCACCTAAGTCATAGGACACAACCCTTAGGGGTCTCGTGTCCCATATCCCATGTTGTAATATTCCCTTTTTTGGTGTCACTTATGACAGGGCTAGGAGGGACTTCCAGAGTTAGGAGCAGACCGGTCACGGGTACAGGTTGGTGTCATCAGCAAGTCCAGGGGCTTTTTGGAGGATTTTTGAGGTGTTTCTATGTGGTCGGGACTCGGGTGGCATTCGCTTAATATATCCCATCATCCGAGCAGTTTGGCTTTCGTTTCGGTGCATTCCGACAACTTTCGGAAATTTGAGTTATTTATGGGCTTAACTCAGCTAATTACGATCGTGGTGGCATTCCGGGAGGAATACATGACAGAACACCTTAGTGTAATAGCTCATTGGAACCGGGACAAGGATACCTCCATGATGGGACAATTGGACATGAGTTTCAGTGACCGAAGGAGACGTGGTAGCCAATTTACTCTTTTCTTCATTAAAAAAGAATATTTTAATAAGAGGGAAAAGTGCTCCATGAATAAAATAATAATAAAATAATGCTTTAGAAGGCTCCAAGAGATCTATAAAAGAAAGGGAGGAGGCCATTGAGGGATATCTTTGGATCATATCATTTTCTTGTATGAGATGTGTGAGACGTGGTTCTCTACTTCAGCCCTAGCCCCGTGAGGGAAACCCTCGGGTGATTTGTGAGTGTTGGATGGAAACCCAACTCTCTTTGAGGAGATTTCATTCAAAATTTTCACAAAGCTTCAGAGATATTGGAGTGAGGATCATCTAGATCTTCAACAGGTGCTTCAGTGGATTCAGTGGTAGCTGTTGCCAGAGGAAGAGTGCAACAGTTTAGTTTTGGAGGCCATCGCAGTGTAGTAGCGCAGCAGATTATATTGTTGGCCAGTTCTCCATCTCAGCTCTTTTTGGGTTAGATCTATATGTAACCCCATTTATTATTTATAATAAAAACTGAGATTCTTCCTGTTCTATATGGTATTGGATTGCAGTGTTTTATCTGTTTTTATTTTACATGGCAATCTTCTGTTAAATGCATGTTGATTTTACGACATAATTTCGGGTTTAAGCAAATCCATGCAAATTTAGAAAAATATCCCATTTGGGGATATTACAGCGGTATCAAAGCTTTGGTCTTGGCTCAGCTTGCGGGTTTCAGTTTTAATTGAGGTTGTTTGAGGGTTTATTCTGAATATGCCAAGGTTTAAGGCAAGGCCACATTTTCGATCAGTGTTTGAATTCTAGGTCATTAGATCAAAATCGATTTATTGAAAGGATCCCATTATTTTTCAAAAACAACGTGAAGGCATAAAGTATTAGTGTGGGCCATGAATTTTTTTTATGAGGTTAGGGATTAATTTTCCGTCTAAGATTGGTAAGAGTCGTCAAAATTATTTTATGGAAATCTGTATACTCGAACGACGAAAGGTAAATCAACGGTGGCATTGTTATAATTAGTGGCTGCTTAATATGTTAACCTGCCTCATCAAGATTATAAGGCCGCATTAAAAATCATCGGGTCGGTTGCATTTCCTGGGGTCAAGTTCTGAGTAACTGCGGGTGGGAAAAACGCTATCGAGGAGAGGTCGAAGCTTTGTTATTGTCGGGCACAGTGAATGCATAGTTGGCGATCTAAGATTGAAAGTCGCATCACAATTAAAACACCAACTCCGACTCGCTCATATTTGTGGAGGCTGGCAATAGTTAGAGGGGCCGTAATTTTCTTATTTCGTGCGCGTGAAGGGAAAGGTAGAATGGCGGGCCATGGTCCATTATTTTGACCGATGTCAATGTCTTAAGGGCCGCATTTCTCTACGATCAAAGGCCAAATGTCATTCTGGAAGGTTTGTCCAGTGCAGCCGCTATCGAAGTTTGGCTGAGCGTCAAAGTTTGGAGGCCATAGAGGCCGAGGGAGCAGGTCTACTTAATAGGGATGATAGAGATCGTAAAGAGTGGAGTTGACGATGAACATATCGTTAGGGTTGAACGCTGAATTGCCAAAATGACTTGGACCGCAAAAGTCGAGGTTGTCGACAGAGCCTTCCATTCAAGCCAAATTGTAATATCCCCAAAGGGAAATAACCAGTAATACACAGAAATATGCCAGACAGATATACAAAATAAAATGCTGGAACCAGATCATGGAACAAGTACACATAGAATGCCAGAACACTAAGCCATTTTTTTTAATCTGAGAATACATATAGAGGAGTACAAGATAATTAGAATGAGTGCACCTATCCTTGCCCTAGGCAAGTGGAGACCCTCTCAGAACAAATAATGGCTGCAAATAGGGACAGTGTCCTAGCTGGCTGAAGAATCTGCTATGAAGAACTGCTGCTGCAATGCACTGGAACTATGAGCTGGAAACTAGAAAGATGGCTGATCTCAATCCTCCAGACAACCCCAGAAAATGTGAAACTGATGCTCCACCACCAATCAAGCCCTCACCAGTGAAAACGCTGTCTCTGCTAGTGACAGCGCAGAAGACAGATGAAAACGCTGGCAAGACGGGGTGAATCCAACCACAAGTCCTCCAGATGAGATGACCAACTCCTCAGGGCTGGAAACACTGAAAAATGCTGCCAAAACCCCACACAAATACCCTGCTCATCAGATCTGCGTCCTCCCTGACTGGATCTGCGTTCTCTCTGCCTGGATCTGCTGGATCTGAGTCCTCCCTAGCCAGATCTGCGTCCTATCTCTCCAGATCTGCGTCCCCCAGGGCTAGATCTGCTGGATCTGCGTCCTCTCTGCCCAGATCTGCGTCCTATCTCTCCAGATCTGCGTCCTCCAGGGCTAGATCTGCTGGATCTGCGTCCTCCCTGTCCAGATCTGAGGCTCTCCTACCTGGATCTGCTGGATCTGCGTCCTCTCTGCCCAGATCTGCGTCCTATCTCTCCAGATCTGCGTCCTCTCAAGAAGGGGGTATCTCCTCTGCCAAATCTCCACTAGAAACTACTGCAAATTACCACTGAAACTGAAGGATGATGCTTAGAAAATAACCTTACTAGGGCAGGCACTCGAAGTCCCCCGAAGCTAAGGGTGAGATCTCCGACCGGAGACACTCAGTTTGCACTAAACAGTGCTGCAGACCGACTAAACAACCGGCGTGCTGAAGTAGACAGAAGTCTAGCTCTCAATATCAATATCAAATCATCCATGCCAAAATGAGGTGAGAACCCCACCTTTTATAGTGCTAAACTCCCTCCAAAACCTTGACTGCGTCCTTCACTCTCCTTGGCCTGCGCAGTTAACCTTGGGTCATCGTGAGGCCTCCCCTCATACTCATGTGGACCCCCAAGGCCCCCTCTCTAAGTTATAACGTCAATCAACTAGGAAAACACTTTATTTTATAAAGTGAGGTGACTAAAGTGAGGTGACCCCTCTTATTTCTCACTTTATTTATTATTTCTAGCTAAAGCGGCAAAATTAAACAAAAATGAAATATTCCAATTAGCAAAGCTAATTGGGAATATTACAGTCTCCCCCGGCAAAACGTTGCTTGTCCTCGAGCAACTGAAGTGATGGATGCTGTAAGATCCTCTCATCCTCCCAAGTGGCATCCTCATCCGGCAAATTCTTCCATCTCACCAAGAATTCTCTGATCTTCCTGCTCCGCAGTTGCCTCTCCCTAGTGTCGATAATAGCCTCCGGCTGTAACACCAGATGCCCCTCATCATCTGTAGGCGGTAGCTCCTCGGTGACCCTCATTCGCTGGCCCAGTGCCTTTTTCAGGCATGATACATGAAAGATGTTATGAATCCGGCTGCCTTGGGGCAGCTCCAGCTCATACGCAACCTGCCCGATCCTGCGTATCACCCTGTAGGGTCCATAAAAACGAGGCTTTAGCTTCTCCGCCCCCTTATTCTTGAGCGAAGACTGTCGGTATGGCTGTAGCCGTAGGTCGACCAGGTCCCCTACCTCAAAGTGTCTCTCCACCCGGCCATATCGGCATGCAACCTGGCGATTACGTCGCTATGGCCTGTATTTTGACCTTGAGAGCTCGGAGGATGTCTTGGCTCTCTTGGATCCATGGCAGCTCGCGGGCTTTGAGATCAGGAAACATCATGTCCCTGAAATGAGAATGATATCCATACAACGCATAGAAAGGTGTCATACCGATGGACATATGGTGGGTTGTGTTGTAGCAGTACTCGACCAGATGTAGCCATTTCAGCCATGCTCTCTGCTGCCCACTGACGTAGTTACGCAAGTAGCCCTCTAGCCACTTGTTAACTATCTCCGTCTGCTCGTCCGTCTGGGGATGATAACTAGTGCTGTTCTGTCAGATACATGCCACTAGTGGAACTCCTGCAGAATCATATACATGTGTTGTCCTGTCGGCGACGATGGTCTTGGAGTAGACCATGCATAATGGCAGCCTCACTGAAAAATTGGCTCGCCTTTTGTCTTGGCCGTGTGATGTCTTTGAAATGGCGAAAAAGTGAGCATGTGATGGCTGTCAACCACCACGAAAAGATGCAATCCTTGCCACCTTGCTTGTGGGCAACCACATCGATGAAGTCCATCGATATGCTCTCCCATTTCCCCTCTGGAATGGGAAGAGGCTGCAACAACCCTGCAGGATGACTCATCTCTCCCTTGTTTCTCTGGCAAACATCGCACTCCCTGACATGCTGGAGTACGTCCTCCTTGAGGCCCTTCCATGAGAACCTCTCCCTGATGGCCCTGTAAGTCTTGGTGAACCCCTGATGGCCCGCCAAAGGAGAATCGTGTGAAGCCTTGAGTATCTTCTTCTTGAGCTGAGATCCCTCAGTCAAGAAGATCCTGTCCCTGTAATAGATGATCTCGTCGACCACCCTGTACCTGTCATCTACTACCTGCCCATCCAACACCTCACACGCAAACCTGTCCTTGGAGTACTCGACCAACAGTCGAGCCCTCCAATCAGCGTCCAAGCTCATAAGAGATAACGTGGCCGGTCTACGGGAAAGGGCATCGGCTACCACGTTATTCTTGCCTTTGACGTACTCAATGTCAAAGTCATAGGCTTGGATCTTACTGATCCACTTCTGCTGCCTCTCCTGCAACTGCTTCTGCTCCAGAAAGTACCTGAGGCTGTTGTGATCTGATCTCACCCTGAATCTGCTGCCCACTAAATACTGTCGGTACTTGGCCAATGCATGCATGATGGCCAGCATCTCCTTGTCGTATATGGGATACAACCTCTCATGCGGAAGGAGTTTCCGGCTCTCGCGATCGGATGGTAGTCTGCATCAAGCGCACCAATCCTCTCACGGTCGTACTCCAAAACAAACGGGTACGTAAAATCTGGCAATGGCCAAAACTGGGCAGCTTGCTCATCACCTCCTTGAGCTTGTCAAAAGCTCGTTGTGCTGTGTCCGACCAACTGAATGCCCCCTTCCTCGTCAGATCCGTGAGGGGTGCTGCAAGCTGAGAGAAGCCCTTGACGAACTTCCTGTAGTAGGTGAAAATACCAATAAATCCCCGAAGCTCCATCACATTCCGCGGCTCGGGCCAGTCTCTGATAGCCCTGATTTTCTCCTCGTGGACTCTCACCCCATCCACTCCTATAATGTGTCCCAGATACAGCATCTCTGTCAAACCGAACTCACACTTGGAGAGATTGGCATAGAACTGCTGCTCCTCCAAGATGTGCAAGACTGTCTCAATATGCTGGAGGTGCTCCTCCCAAGTCCGGCTGTATATAAGGATGTCATCAAAGAAAACCAGCACAAAATTTCTCAAATGATCCCTGAAAATGTGGTTCATACATGACTGGAAAGTAGCAGGTGCATTGGTCAGCCCGAATGGCATGACCAAAAACTCAAAGTGCCCATAGTGACACCTGAAAGCGGTCTTGGGAATGTCCTGTTCCCTCACACGGATCTGATGGTACCCGGATCTCAAGTCAATCTTCGAGAAGAACCGTGCCCCTCTCAACTCATCCATCAGCTCATCGATCCTAGGAATGGGGTACTTGTTCTTCAGGGTCTTCTTATTTAGAGCCCTGTAGTCAATGCACATGCGCAATGTGCCGTCCTTCTTCTTCACGAGCACTACAGAAGAAGCGAAAGGACTCGTGCTGGGCCGAATGTGACCAAGGGCCAGCAACTCTTGGATAGCCCGCTCTATCTCGTCCCGATAGGCTTTGGGATGCCTATACGGTGTGGTAATCACGGCCTGTATCCCCTGCTCAAGCTCGATCGTATGCTCAAACCCGTCCGTTAGGCATCTTACAGTGGAATATCCCCAAAAACTACGTATCTGTCGAGAATAGGCGTAGATCGAGTGCCGTCATCACTATCCCGCCTCAGAAAACGCAATATCTTGCCCACTCTATATCTCCCTTGCGGAAAGTCGCCTCCATGCTGTGTGCCGATACTGTCTGGGGTGGATATGTGTTCTGCCATCGTATCTTCTCATGCTTCCCCGTCTTGGGATCATCCCACTCCATCTCTAGGGCCTTCCAATCCGTCGTGACCTTCCCTAGAGTAATAAGCCACTGAACTCCCACTATCACGTTGGTGTCCGGAATGTCCACCACAAAGAAGTGATCTATCAATGTATAATTGCCCATCGTCACTGATAATTCTGGTACATATCGAGCACATGCCATGGTCTGATCTCCTGGTCCCAAAACAGAAAACCCATCAAAGCCCTCCGTCGGTATGCCTCTCCGCTCAACCATCTGGGCATCAATGAAGTTGTGGGTGGCCCCACTATCGACTAAGACCGAAACCTGTTGTCCGCGCACTGTCCCCCGTACGCGCAATGTCAGATACTTGGGGACTCCTCGCAATGCTGCTAGAGCTCCCCCAGTAGGCGCGAAGATGCCCCACCTGTCGCGGGTGGTGGAGGTGGTAAGGTACTCTGTGTTGCATAACAACCTCCTGCCTCCTCATCATCCCCTTCATCCTCTTCTCCGCTGCTCTCGAAGAAGACCTCTATGAAATGTGCCTTCCCTGCCGCACATTTGTGTCCCGGTGCCCATGGCTCCTGGCAAGTGAAGCACAATCGCTTCCTCCTCAGCTCTCTCCTGGCCTCGTCATCAAACTGTCCCCGCCCAGGATTCGCCTTGGGAGGCGGAATCCTCGTGTCCTTCCCCTTAGGTTGGAAGGCCTGTCTCTGGGGATAAGGTGTCCGAGTCTTGGGTAAGACATCCTGTAAATCTCGAGTCCTACTGATGGCATCCTGAAGGGTAGCTGGTCTAGTCGACCGGACTAGGCCACGAAGTGGCTCTAACAACCCCTCCACAAACATGTAAACCATCCGAGCCGTAGATAAATCAGGTACCATCACCGAAACCCTCAAGAAATCTGAAATGTACGTCTCTGCACTCCCAGTTTGTTTGAGCTTGAGTCGGCTCAGCAAAATCTTCCTTTCCGGAGGATCCCTCCTGTCAAAGCGCTCTACCACCCTCCGGGTAAACTCGGCATATGTCGTCACTGCAGAATGCCCGAGTGTCGTCATCCCATGAAACCACCAGTCCTGGGCCTCACCCTCCAAATGCAATGTAGCCACCTTAATGGCCTCTGACTGCGACATCTGGTTAAGCTGAAAATAGATGTCCAGCTTCTCCACCCAAGACTTTGCCGAACTGCTCGATGAGCCGTCAAAGGTGGGCAAATGAAATCTGCTAGCCGCGCGGTGGTCATCACGGTGGTGCCTGTGCCTCGGTGATGATCACAGGATCTAATGCCATACTGGACCTGGAGATAGCCCTCGAAGGTGAGAGAATCCATGAATGCCTGTCCATAAGCCTGATACTCTGCAAAAATGCCAGCCATCCGAGCCGGATCCATCTCTCGCTCTGCTGCTGTCCCTGCGTCCTCTGCCAGGAAGGTAGGCATGGTAGATCGCGTGGGTGCTGGAGTATCCCTCTGTGCACCTCCCTGTACTCCTGCCCCTGTATCCTCTGGTAAGAACGTGGGCATAGTGGATCGCGTGGGTGCCTGAGTCGTCACAATGGGGATAGCATCATGCACTGGTACGTGGTGAGACATACCCGATCCCTCACCCGTCTACGAAGAACTACGAGTTCTTTCGGCGATCTCCATGGCCACGAGCCTCTGTGACATCTCCTGCATGTGATGGAGGATCGTCTCTGTAAACCTCACATCATCATCTGCCATTGGGTTACGCTGATCTGGGCCCTTCTCAGGCTGCTCTGCCTCTGAATCTGTTTCAGGTGGCTCCTGATCAGAATCACTTCTCCCGAAAGGAAACTTCCACCTACTCTCAGCTTCTCTGCGTTCCTTCCGATAGATGTAGGGGTTATCCCCGGGCGTCATAGACTGCTAGCACCACAGGCTGAGCCAGATCTATGCTTTGATACCACTGTAATATCCCCAAGGGGAAATAACCAGTAATACACAGAAATATGCCAGACAGATATAGAAAATACAATGCTGGAACCAGATCATGGAACAAGTACACATAGAATGCCGGAAAACTGAGCCATTTTATTAATGCGAGAATACATATGATGCAGATAATCGAGAATGAGTGCACCTATCCTTGCCCTAGGCAAGTGGAGACCCTCTCGGAACAAATAATGAGGGCTGCAAATAGGGACGGCGTCCTATCATTTGAAAGAATGCGCCATGCAACCGCTTCTTGTGATACTTACTTTGGAACTAAGGTGGAAACTAGAAAGATGGGTTGATCTCAATCCTCCGGACAAACCCGGAAAATGTGACGTGCTCCACCACCAACCGAAGCCCTCACCGGCGAAAACGCGCTCTGCTAGTGACGAGCGCGAGAAGCGGATGAAACGGCGAAGAAGGGGTGAATCCAGCCACAAGTCCTCCAGATGAGATGACCAACTCCTCAGGGCTGGAAACACTGAAAAACGCTGCCAAACCCCACACAAAAGACCCTGCTCATCAGATCTGCGTCCTCCTTGACTGGATCTGCGTCCTCTCTGCCTGGATCTGCTGGATCTGCGTCCTCTCTGCTCAGATCTGCGTCCTATCTCTCTGGATCTGCGTCCTCCAGGGCTAGATCTGGCGGTGTTTACATCCTCTGCCGCGGTCTTTACAAGATCTCTCGGTCCACACGTCCTCCGGAAGACTCGTCTGCTGGATGCGTCCTCCTTGTCCCGGATCACAAGGCTCTCTGCGGGTCTTGCGGATCGCGTCTCCCTGCCCCGGAGTCGCTGCGTCACATCTCTCCGAAAAAGTCCTCTCAAGAAGGGGTATCTCCTCTGCCAAATCTCCACCAGAAACCACTGCAATTTACCACTGAAACTGAAGGATGATGCTCAGAAAATAACCTTACTAGGGCAGGCACTCGAAGTCCCCCGAAGCTAAGGGTGAGATCTCCGACCGGAGACACTCAGTTTGCACTAAACAGTGCTGCAGACCGACTAAACAACCGGCGTGCTGAAGTAGACAGAAGTCTAGCTCTCAATATCAATATCAAATCATCCATGCCAAAATGAGGTGAGAACCTCACCTTTTATAGTGCTAAACTCCCTCCAAAACCTTGACTGCGTCCTTCACCCTCCTTGGCCTGCGCAGTTAACCTTGGGTCATCGTGAGGCCTCCCCTCATACTCATGTGGACCCCCAAGGCCCCCTCTCTAAGTTATAACGTCAATCAACTAGGAAAACACTTTATTTTATAAAGTGAGGTGACTAAAGTGAGGTGACCCCTCTTATTTCTCACTTTATTTATTATTTCTAGCTAAAGCGGCAAAATTAAACAAAAATGAAATATTCCAATTAGCAAAGCTAATTGGGAATATTACACAAATTCCTCTGTCGAGAAATTGTGTCACCTGTAAAGCTTACTCAAGTTGGTGCGATCAGATTAATTGTGTTTGGATCATTGGCAATAATTTCTTGTGGAGAGCCACCACATATTAAGTCACGTCTATTTGAACTTGGACAAAGGATCGCAATCATTCGGGTGCAAGAGCCAAATCAACAAGCGGCTACAGCTTATCAAGCCCGCATTCTTATATTACAGGTTGGGCGGACGTATGCCATTGCAAGACTAAGCAGCTGAAAATAATTAATGTGTTTGCTTGCTTTCCTAAGCGAAATTTACCATCCCTATAAATCACAGTGGCACTTGGAACGTGTACTCTTCCGAGGAAAGTATCATCATACGGTTGGTCAATATCACTTATTTCCTGGGCCGTCTCCCATTCCTGAGCAGCGTGGAGATTAAAAGGGTGGTATTCTACCACTATAGAAGATAGAACGTGGGAGCCTTTATCGCTTGAAAAAAACTCAATGGTCTTAGGGGACTGTCCAGTCCTTCCATTCATTCCAAATTACGCTTATTCTTTGAAATCTGACTTGCTGGAGCGATTTCCAAGTTCCATTCTATATTTTTTGAGTATACATTTCTTTTGATATCATTGAGAGGTGTTGCTATGTCTTGTCTAAAATATCTCTGTTATGAAGTTTTGTCAATGGCTATAATAGTTTTATGAGCTTAAAATACATATATCAGTTGTGGGGTTGAGACTGATTCTTTTATAAAGTTCCCACTATACACTTGTATTTGATACCAGCAAATACGTGCCACCTACAACATTATGTATTTGAATTGGTTGACAAAAACTACACCTACACCACTATGACAACTCAGAAAAACAGTGACCACATCCTTGGTCGAACTCTGGAGGGATTCCTAAATAGTTTGAGAAAAATAAAAACAGAAGTTGGTCCCTTGAACCACCATGCATCAAAGGACCAGGAAACAAAACCAAACAGCAGACCCTTTTCAAGAGGAATTTATGCCATCCGTCAAAAAGGACAGCCAAAATATTTGCATGAAGAATTGGGGATCAGTCACAGAATTTTATCACTTGGGACAGATTTGAAACACATGAAGATGACATGGAGAGTTCTGTCCAAACTAGATGAGTTTAATGAACTCCTGTCCACAATAAGCCAAGCAGAAAGGAGAAAAATATTTTGGGCATCAAAACTAGCTATGTCTGCTCTTATACAACCCAAATTCTTGGAAGAACCGTGTGAGGGGGTCAGACTTCCAGTTGCATTATGCTTCAGTAACATCATGAAATTGACCGCACCTATAGCTCCATACAGTGATGATGTTATGAGGAGGATCATGAGATTGATAGTAGAGACCTTTCAGGATTGGGACAATAGTGCAGGCTATCCCTTTGGGAAGAAGCTTGAGATTTTATGGAGTATGGCCACATTCGAGACGAATGTCATCATGTTTGACCTTGAGTGTGATGACTTGATTCTGCAGATGTTCCAATGTTTCTTCAACATTAGGAGACATCATTCTGACACTGTCATAGCACATATGCAGTCCATCCTGTGCAGTCCATCCTGTCATCATGTATGAGAGATTGTGAGACCATTGGCCGAGAGTTGCAGATCAGGTTCTTGAGCATTTGGAGGAGAGAGCAATTGATCTCACCTGCTGCTTATGAGCTAGCCCAAGGGCTGGTTGAGCAAAATATTGGGCTATTCAGGAGACAGTTGACTAGGGAGGAGTTGCTCCAGTTTGGTGGATCTGGCAGCAGAAATGAGATGAGAAGGAAGGGACTTTGCTTCATCTGCAAAGGACCTTGGGGACCTGATCACTCATGCTTGAGTGATGCAGATGATATGGCGGAGGTAGAACAGGAGGGCATTCCTTCTGTATGCCAGGGTGAGGACTCTTCTTTCGATGGGTCCATGAGATCAAATGATGATGCTTCTGGGGAGCGAGAGCAGTCATGCAAAAATGATGACAGTAGGCCGAAGTTGTATTCCAGTATGCAGGATGAGCAGTCAGGGGGCTCTATGGGAGATACTCTGGGTGATGAGTCACTTGTGACGATTCAACCAGAGCAGCATATGATGGAGCCTGAGCCAGCAGAGGAGGATACTATGCACATTATGCATGATAGTCCTTTGAGGGATAGCCAAATGGAGGCTCACATTGAGTCTATGTGGCTAACATTGGAGTCAGCCATTGAGGAGGAGCAGTCAGATGCACAAACACTGAGTACGGTGACAGCAGTTGCAGATCCATATCCTCTAGAGATGTTGGAGGTTGATGGGATAGTTCTGCAAGGGGTTAGTAGACAGCAAGAGCATTACATTCCCGATCAGGAGGGGGATGAGTTGTTGGAGATGGTGGAGCATCCATCGTTGGGCCAACACAATGATGAAGTACAGATAGATGCACAAGCAGTTAGCAGAGCTGCAGTACTTCTAGGGAATAACACTCTCCAGGAGTACATCAATGGGGCTTGCAACATATCTTGCCCACTTTGGCCCATTATAGATGGAGGGGCCTTCTTCTACAGGCAGATTTCGTTGGCAGACGGGACAGATCAACGTGAGTTGATTATGAGTTGCCGACATTTCTCTGGGCATATTCCACGTGCAGTTGTTGCTACATTGGATTCTTATTCCAGGATGGATTGGTGGGAGATCATGAGTTGGTATCCTCTTGATGATACGATATTCTTCGTAGGCAGCACAGCAGAGCAAGGGCCCTTAGACATGACAGATGATACAGATTCCAGTTGGCAGTGGGGCAGATTTTTCAGCATCCCATCCCGATTTCAGGAGAGCAAGATCAGCATTGGATTTAGTCAGGGGTTGGATTAGAGAGAGGTGATGAGTTGGTACACAGTTGGTGGGGCAGCTTACACCGTCATAGATACAGCACAACAGGAGACGTGGTCTTCACCTCTTAGAGCATCAGTCATTGCTAGAGGCAGTGCGCAGTCCGAGCCATGGGACTTGGGTGATGATTGGCCATCGTGGCATGGGGATCTGGGAGGATTGTTTGATGACAGGTACAGTGAGAGATCAGTTTGGGATCCCGGCATTGAGGGGTCTATTCCGGGTGGCTTGACAGAGGCACATAGTAGCACCAGGAGGTTTGTATGGGATCCGAGCATTGGGTCTCAGTTACATTGGGCCAACAAGGTGGCCCATATATGTCGATTGCTTGAGGGCAAGCAATATTAGGGTGGAAGTTCTGTCATATTCTCTTTTTTGGTGTCACCTATGACAGGGCTAGGAGGGACTTCCAGAGTTAGGAGCAGACCGGTCACAGGTACAAATTGGTGTCATCAGCGGGCCCAGGGGCTTTTTGGAGGAGTTTTGAGGAGTTTCTATGTGGTCAGGTGGCATTCGCTTGATATATTCCATCATCCGAACAGTTTGGCTTTCGTTCCAGTGCATTCCGACAACTTTCGGAAATTTGAGTTATTTATGGGCTTAACTCAGCTAATTATGCTCACGGTGGCATTCCGGGAGGAATACATGACAGAACACCTTAGTGTAATAGCTCATTGGAACCGGGACGAGGATACCTCCATGATGGGACAGTTGGACATGAGTTTCAGTGACCGGAGGAGACGTGGTAGCCAATTTACTCTTTTCTGCATTAAAAGGAATATTTTAATAAGAGGGAAAAGTGCTCCATGAATAAAATAATAATAAAATAATGCTTTAGAAGGCTCCAAGAGATCTATAAAAGAAAGGGAGGAGGCCATTGAGGGATATCTTTGGATCATATCATTTTCTTGTATGAGAGGTGTGAGACGTGGTTCTCTACTTCTGCCATAGCCCCCAGAGGGAAACCCTCGGGTGATTTGTGAGTGTTGGACGGAAACCCAACTCTCTTTGAGAAGATTTCATTCAGAATTTTCGCAAAGCTTCAGAGATATTGGAGTGAGGATCATCCAGATCTTCAACAGGTGCTTCAGTGGATTCAGTGGTAGCTGTTGCCGGAGGGAGAGTGCAACAGTTCAGTTTTGGAGGCCATCACAGTGTAGTAGCGCAGCAGATTATATTGTTGGCCAGTTCTCCATCTCAACTCTTTTTGGGTCATATCTATATGTAACCCCATTTATTATTTATAATAAACGCTGAGATTCTTCCTGTTCTATGTGGTATTGGATTGCAGTGTTTTATGTGTTTTTATTTTACATGGCAATCTTCTGTTAAATGCATGTTGATTTTACGGCATAATTTCGGGTTTAAGTAAATTCATGCAAATTTAGTAAAATATCCCATTTGGGGATATTACACGTGTCAGACACAACACGATCCATAAAACATGTTTGCCACATTTTTCAATGTGTTCTAAAATTAGGACACATGTTTGGGCTATGTCAGACACATGCCCTAACGTGTCCTTATTTTAGGACATGTGTCCCACCAAAATCCCAAAATAAAAAATGTCTCATCTTGATTTTTTTCATTTTTTCTATCAATTTCATGTTTGTTCATGAGAGAAATATTGTTGAGCATGTGACTATCATCGAATCGTAAGCGATGGAGGGATTTGTGGGAAGATTTGCGACTATCATCCTCCATATCAACAGTCACAAGCTATGACATTCCTACCTATTTTTTATCTACTCTATTTTGTATTTTCCAGTGGCATTCCATCGATATCTATGTAACACATTTTGATTTTGATGACTTAATGAAAAATCTGCAATTTAAGGATTTAATATCTAAGTTCTACTTCTAAATTTCTAGTTTTATTTTATAAATCATGATATTTCTAAATTTCTAGTTTCTTATGTACTTGAACTATTGTTAATAACATGAACAATGAACATTGAACTGTGAGCATCATTGATGTAGTAAATTAATAAACTAATTAGTTCTAAAATTATAAAATTGTAAATACTAAATTAGTAAATTGCTAAATAGATATCATCATGATTCATATCAGTAGATGTTCTAATTTCTAAAAAATATGGATTAGGAACTATTTTTTAGTATTTTTTTAAATAAATAAATATGACATGAGGATACGGGACACGGAGGACACGTAAATACGAGTATTCAACACGAGACATGGCGACCCGGGAAACAAGACACGAGGGGGGGGCTCTATATATATAATATATAGAAAAGGTGCCCCCCCCCCTGTGTCTTATTTCCGAGGTCACCATGTCTCGTGTTGAATACTCGTATTTACGTGTCCCATTTCCTCGTGTCATGTGACTTAGTTGGCCACCAAGAGGCTTCTCATAGAGTCACATACAATAATTTACCTAGACATCCCTACTTTAATATCTAAGAGCATTTGTATAATGAAATTTTTTTCACTAGCTAACAGAAAGTGCAACTCACTGACATAAAATTTCATTAAATAACATAAAACTACATTGATTTGTTGAGTTTTTTGAGTGTTGGAGTAGCATCGGATGTGCTCTAGCTCCCAAAATTTGTGGAGGGACTATAGTACATGAGATATCCAAGACCCAGAAAGGGATTTGGGAAATTCCATCCAGTTTAGGAGATAATTACTTAATTAATATTTTTAATTAAGGACCCTAAGTCTAACTTAGGAAAGTTACAATATTAAAGGTAATTAATTAAAACATGTGATGGAAATGACTCAAGTCACACGGATCAAGCTTTCTTTTAATCGTATCCATCGATTCAAGATTAGATCATAGCTGTTGTTTTCCCAATGAGAAGGTATAAAAGAAAGGCTTGGGGTCAGTTGGAGAACAAACACACGGAGGCAGAGCACTGAGACTAAGCTGAAATTCTAGGGTGAGTTTGCTAAGAATTTTCAGAAGTGTTTCAGTAGCTGAGAGGGGTAGTATTGGCTACGGGGATGATCTGATCCCAGTGCCAAAAATCAGCAAGAGGCAGAGAGGCAGCATTCAAAGCACCGCAGAGGAGTAGGGGAAACATGTTGTGATTTTGTATAGTTGGTGTAGCATTGGGTGTTCTCTAGCCCTTAAATTTTGTGAAAGGGCTAGGACACACTTGAACTCCAAAACCCAGAAAGTGTTTTGAGAAATTTCAGTTGGTGTTCAAGATATTCAAATAATTAATTATTTTAATGGATTTCCTAAGTCTAAACTTAGGAAAATTAAATAATTAAAGTGAATTAATTAACACATGTGTTGAAATGTTCTAAAAGAAACAGATCAAACAGCCTTTTAATCTCAGCCGCTGATGAATATTTTAATCTCAGTCATTGATGAGACCATCGAAAAATTATAAGAGAAAGGCTTAAGGGTCAGTTGGAGACACACACACGGAGGCAGAGTTGAGAAATAGATCTGGAATTCTAGGGCAAGGTTTGCTTAGAATTTCCGGAAGAATTTTTCTGCAGCAAGGGGTAGTATTTGCAGAGGGGATGATCTGATCTCGGAGCCAAGAGTCAGTAAGAGGTAGAGGAGCAGCAAACAAGGACAGCACAGAGAAGCAGAGAGCAGCAGCTGCGCAGGGCAACGCTGAAGCTCCAGAGGGTTTCAGAATTACGCAGAGGGTCTCCAAGGCCAACGTAGGGTCTGCGTCACCCTCTATGGGGTTACGCAATCCCTCTCTAGACAGCGCAGTGGCACACAGACCCTAGCAGGGCTGACGCTGGGGCTTCAGGGGCAGCGCTAGGGTTTCTAGGGCTAGATCTGGGCTGAGTCTTGTAAATCCCATTTGAGGGTGTGGATCAGTCAAATATTTGGTCTTAGAACAATAGGTTAGTTGCAGATTTCTTTTATTCTCTGTCGGGTTTTCCAGATCTAGAACCCAAACTTACTGTACTCAGAATCTACTTAATAAAATAACCCTCATATCTGTTGCACTAGTTTTCCCGCTTTGGGTTTTTTCGGGGACTTATGTCCAAAAATCCATGTGTCACTTTGTTGAATGAGCGTAGTATTCAGTAAATGATCTGCATGTGTAGACTGTTAGTTGTGTTTACTTCAGTGTTTTCTAAATCTAATTTCTGGAAATAACTTGTATAATTTAAATCAAGTAGGAGAAGTAAACCATGATACTACAATAGAATTTTCACATAGTATTAGAGCCATAGCAGATCAAGCTAAATCTCCAGCAATTAGCTGAAGAATATCTTTGTTGCAGGGTGGCAGCGGATCCGGAAAGGGCAACTTGACAGCAGGAGAACACAGATCCAGGAAAGGACAACGTTGTAGCTGCAAAAGGCCATTAGGCTTACGCAGAGCCTTCCCAGGCCAGCGTAAGGACTGCGTCACCCAATCTGGGGTTACGCAGTCGACTTCTAAGAAGTGTTGAGGCTACGTTGGGCCAGTCAGTGAGACGCAATCTAGTCATTTCTTCTGTGGCAGAAAATTTTTGCCAAGATCTAGAAGAAGTGCTTCAGATCTTCAGCAGTGTTGGTGTGGTGGGGATTCTGCAGGTGCAGAATTGTGCCTAGCTAAGTCAACAAAGAGTGAGAGGAAGATAGTTACTCAGCAAATCTGAGCCAAACAGATCTGAGATTCGATCAGGAGGATCGGAGAGTACTATCCGATTGTGTTTGGGTGAAATATTTCCAGGTGTGAAATCAATTTTCAGAAGAAGCATTTACTAGAGGGTTTCTAGGCACCAACAAGCCCAGATCCAAAGTTTCTATAGCCACAGAAAAAGGGAAAGAGTACTATTTCTGTCAGATCTGAGCTAGATGGCGCGATATGGACTGAGAGATCAGGATAGGTTGGATGACATGTCCAACTTTGTTATCTGGAGGGCTAGAATCCTGTCAGTTCTGGATGAGTATGGTCTCAAAGATCATGCAGAGAAAGTTCTAGTTGTACCAACCGATGCAGATCCTCTAATGAAGTATGAAGAAAATCAAGCACAGACTAAGTGTTTGATCATAGACAGAGTCAAGGACCACATTATACCTCATATTGCTGGAAAGAATACAGCAAATGAGATGTGGGTAGCCTTGGACACGATGTACTAAGGAGGCTCTGTCCAACGAAGAATGCTTCTGGAGAACCAGATGCAGTTGTTCCAAATGATGAAGGGTGAAGAGATAAATCCATTCCTCTTCAAGCTTCAAGCTATCCGAGATCAGCTGATTGGCATGGGTGCAACTTCGGGTGAAGGGCTCCTAGTGAGAACGGCCCTAAATGCAGTCTCAGAAGAATGGGAAATGTTTGTCCAGAGCATTCTAGGAAGGGTAGTGTTACCATCATGGGCAGACATGTGGGCTATCCTCCGCTAAGAGGAGATCAGAAGGATCACCAAGAAGCTGAATATCAATGGTGGAAGCGGATTAGCCCGAGTAAAAGAAGAGGAGGATGCAGCCCTTGCATCAAAGGAAAGGAAGCAGCAAGGGAAGAAGAAGAGGGACCTTTCCAAGGTCCGGTGCTTTAACTGTGGCGATCTTGGACACTTCGCCAGCACTTGTCCTAAGAAGAAGGACAAATGAACTTCTAATTCCAAGGCTGCATCAGCAAAGGATGGTGGCTCTGATGATGATGCAGCCATGAGTGCTCATGCAACTCGAGAGAAGAGGTGGGGTGACATGGATCTGTAGAGAATCTACAGATAGTGGCGGGATCCTTGAGTCATCCCTACTCTTGGATCACATATGAGCTATGGGAGCCTTAAGATGGTAGCGGGATGAGTTGGGAGATGGTTGCAAAACGTCACAAAGAAGCAGAAGGGAGAGCTGAAGAGCTAGAGAGGGAGCAACGTAATGCAGAGGTAGCAGCAGCGCAGAGGGTCTGATGGGACTTCAGCAGCGCAGAGAGGATGAGCTCACGTAGTGCAGAGCTGAAGCAATGTAGTGTCTCCATGAGGACAGCATAAATCAGCAGCCAGGGAGCTTCAGTGATAGATGCAACTTGACTTATCTGTCAAACAGTTGGGCAGGAGTCCTTCAGTTGCTTACTTCTCGACAACTGAGTTGTAGTGCAACAGTTAGTAGTGGCAGTGCTATGGGTAGCATGATGTAGCAATTTGAGACGGAGCTGCAATACAGATGTGGCAGTGTCAGTGGCAGTGACATGGGCAGCAGTCCAGAGAGCAGCAGTGCAGTGGATGGAGGGTAACATGCCAAGCATCAGCAGCACAGAATCCAACTTCAAGATCTTGTAGTGCATGGTGTGAATGCATTGGTAAAGTAGACTCTGTGCTATTGAGATTTTGTATAGTTGGTGTAGCATCGGGTGTGCTCTAGCCCTGAAATTTTTTGAAAGGGCTAGGACACACTTGAACTCCAAAACCCAAAAAGTGTTTTGAAAAATTTCAGTTGGTGTTCAAGATATTCAAATAATTAATTATTTTAATGGATTTCCTAAGTCTAAACTTAGGAAAATTAAATAATTAAAGTGAATTAATTAACACATGTGCTGAAATGTTCTAAGAAACACAGATCAAGCAGTCTTTTAATCTCAGCCATTGATGAATGTTTTAATCTCGGCCTTTGATGAGATCATCGAAAAAGTATAAGAGAAAGGCTTGAGGGTCAGTTGGAGACACACACGGAGGCAAAGCTGAGAAATAGATATGGAATTCTAGGGCAGGGTTTGCTAAGAATTTCCGGAAGAATTTTTCTGCAACCAAGAGTCAGAGGAGCAACAAACAAGGGCAGCGCAGAGAAGCAGAGAGCAGCAGCAGCAGCTGCGCAGCCGCTACGCAGGATAGTGTTGAAGCTCCAGAGGGTTTCAGAATTACGCAGAGGGTCTCTAGGGCCAGCGTAAGGCCTGCGTCACCATCTTTGGGGTTACGGAGTCCCTCTCTGGGCAGCGCAGTGTACACAGAACCTAGCAAGGCTGGCACTGGGGCTTCAGGGGCAGCGTTGGGGTTTCTAGGACCAGATCCGAGCTGAGTCTTGTAAATCCCGTTTGAGGGTGTGGATCAATTAGATATTTGGTCTTAGAGCAACAGGTTAGCTACAGATTTCTTTTATTCTCTGTCGAGGTTTCCAGATCTAGAACCCAGATTTACTGTACTCAGAATCTACTTAATAAAATAAACCCTCATATCTGCTGCACTGGTTTTCTCGCTTTGGGTTTTCTCGGGGAATTATGTCCAAAAATCCATGTGTCACTTTGTTGAATGAGCGTAGTATTCAATAAATGCTCTGCATGTGTAGACTGTTAGTTGTGTTTACTTCGGTGTTTTCTGAATCTAATTTCTGGAAATAACTTGTATAATTTAAATCAAGTAGGAGAAGTAAACCATGATACTACAGTAGAATTTTCACACAGTAGCAGTAGCTACACAGCGCAGAGGGCTTCAGCTGCTACGCAAGCCCAGAAAGGGCAGCGGTGAGCCAACAGGAGACCTGAAGGGTTACACAGAGGCCATCCAAGGCAGCGTAGGGACTGCATCACCCAGTCTGGGATTACGCATCCCTCTCCAGGCAAGCGCAGAGACACGCAAATGCTAGCAGGGCTGACGCAGGGGCTTCAGTGGCAGCACTGGGGTTTCTAGAGGCAAAAAGTGGCCGAGGCCTGTAAATCCCGTTTGAGGGTGTGGATCAGTCAAGTTTTCAGTCTCCAAAACAACAGGTATTGCTGCAGATCTATTTTCTCTGTCAAGTTAACTTGTAAGGTGCCCATATTTGTTGTATTCAGAAACTACTTAATAATATAAACCCTCCAGCAACCTAAAGACTGGTTTTCCCGCATTGGGTTTTTCCGAGGACAAATGTCCAGAAAAATTTTGTGTGTCACTTTGCCTGTATGCATATATCTTTTGTTTAGATCTGAATCAGTGAAAGTCTGTTATGTGTTTACTTCGATGTTAATCTGAATTTTCAGCATTAATAACTTGATTAAGTAGGAGAAGTATTACTGGATCTAACAATAGGGTTTCTACATAAAGTAATATTCATAAATTTTCACATGGTATCAGAGCAATTGCAGATCTAGCAGGATCAACAGAAAACTGAAGAATCCTTACAGCAGAAAGCAACAGCAGCCGCAGAAAGTCGGACCAGAAGGGACAGTGCAGCAGCAGAGGGAGCAAAGGCACGCAGAGGCCAGAGTGATGCAGTCCTATGCAGTCTCCAAGAAGGCCCACGTACTTACTGCATAGAGACAGCGCTGGGACTATCTTCTCACACAGAGGGCAGCTAGGGTGACGCAGATCTGAAGACGTTGTTGTTTCAGAGTGCCGGAAGCAGTGTTGCAGAGCTTCAGAAGTTGCTGGTGGGGTTATATTTCTGAAGATTCAGACTTTAGCCTAAGCACTAGGTGACAGAGAGCGAAAGGAGAACAACTTCTCAGAGGGTTTCCAGCCAAAGAAATCTGCAGATCGAAGAGAGCTAATTCATTTGATTTGGCATACTTCCAAGAGAGGAGGTCAGTTGTCAGAGAGAGCAGAGGGTGTATGTTTCGCCAAGGACCCTAGATCCAAATCTCTAGCATAAAGAGGAGTTCCGACAGATTTGCTGAGCAGATGGCACCTCACAGACAACGTGATCAGGATAGGTTGGACGGTCTGTCCAAATTTGCAGTCTAGAAGGCCAAAATCCTGGTAGTAATGGAGGCATACGGTCTAAGAGACCATGTAGAAAAAAGTCCTCGCCACGCCAACCGATGTTGCTCTCATAGCGAAGCATGAGGAAGCTATGGCACATGCCAAACGCTTCATAATGGATGGGGTTAAGGATCATATAGTTCCACACAGAGCCGACAAGAAAACAACTCAGGAGATGTGGAAAGACTTAATTGCCCTATATGAGGGAAAATTCATCCAGAGGAGAATGCTTCTCGAGAATCAGCTGCGGTTATTCATGATGGCCAAGGGAGAAGAAATCGAGCCCTTTTCAGATTACAGGCGATCAAAGATCAGTTGTCTGCCATGGGAGCAAAGGTGGAGGATGATGTGATGGTAAGGACTGCACTTAATGCAGTCACAGAGGACTGGGAAACTTTTGTCCAAAGTATCTTGGGCAGAACAGACCTTCCCAATTGGGACCATATGTGGGCAATCCTTCGTCAAGAAGAACTCTGTCGTTTCACCAAGAGGCAGTACAGCACGGGATCAAGTAAAGTGAAAAAGGAAGAGGAAGAAGATGCAGCCTTGGCATTGTTGACCACTGGAGTGGCACTTGATGATAATGAGAAGACTCCAAGCCCAAGGATGAACCAGAAGACATTTGTACCATCAGATATCATCAGTTCAACAGAGTTTTTAAACTCGACTTCTACTTCTTATCATTTTCTCTTGTACCCAGATTCCACGCCTTACGGGGAATTGTAATAAGTGATGCTAATGAGTTTTGAGTCAGTATTGAGTCTGTAACAGGCCTAGGTAGCCTGGGACCTTGCTAACAAGTGAATATTACTCTGGGAGTTATTTTTTACTTGGTTAATTATCATCTCCCTACTAGGAGTTAATAATTAATTGAGTTTTTTCCTTCAATTTTACCCCAAAGCCGGAGTACGGTTTGATGGTGAGGCCTTGGATGAGTCCTAGTGTCTAGAGTCAATGTATATTACCATACTAGAACACACAAAAAATTTCGTGGAATTTGGTTAGGTTTAGGTAGTGATTTTTTAATTTTTTAGATTTCCCGCAAGTCGAAAATTGCAATAAAAATTGTAATTGAATTGTAATAAGTGTTGTCTAGAGAAGTTGTATGGGTTATGAGTAATCAAAATTACACCTTTCACACTCAACTTTCTACTATGACACACTTTGAGGGATTAAAAATATGTTTTGAACCCTCAAAACCCACTTTTCCTAAATTTATGGGGAAATCTGACAATTAATTAAGCCAAAAATTAAATAAATGGAGAAAAATAAATATCCACACATGCTAAATGAGGTGGAAATGAGGTGGAAAATTATGGAGGAGTTCAAGTGAAGTCCCGAGGTGATATGGACTCCTAAAATCAAGGAAAAGACATGTGCTCAAATAAAATTGAATTTCCGGCATTAAATGAGAGTTGCTTACTTGGAAATTCGAATTTTTAAAGTTAGTGCATATTTGGGAGAATTTGAGAGAATATTTGGTGGAGATTTTTGTGGGAAATTGTCCCCACATGGGTTACCAACCATATATACATGTCATTCTATCATAAAATTCGAATTTGGCACATAAGGAAAGAAGAAAATGATGTCCACTTGCCAGAATTCGATTTTTTACACTTGGCATTGGAACTCCACTTACCAAATTCGAATTTGCCTTGAGATCTCCTCCCTCTCACCACTTGGCATATGGTTCTTCATTGGGATTTGCTCCCAACTTTCTATCTAATGGAGCCATGGGCTCTCATATTGCAATCGATTGTTTACTAGCTATTGTGCTTGCGGAAGCAGTGCTGCCTTGTACACTTTCAGAAATATCAATAAAGACTTTGGGGTTTCATTCATGAGGTGTTCCTCCTTTTGGAGTGCGATGAATTGTTGATCATTGGTATAATTCCTTTTACTCATGCTTTGATCTAATTTGTTTCTATGTGTTATTGTAGATTTGTTAATGTAGAGCTATCTTACATTGACATTTGATTTAGAAGTATGCTCTAGGTATAGAATGCTCTAGTTGGTTTCAAATAAATCTCTAGAGTTTCTTATCATTGTTTATTGCTAGATCTATATGGAACTAATTCTTGATTGAAGTTTTGTAAAGGGAACATCTTGTTGGGATCAAAGAATCAAGTGTTGGAGGAAGTCTTTGGAGAAACCAAGCCACTCTTGATACATTCTCAAAGGAGCTCTCATTTGTTCTTTGAACCTTCATAGTCTTATCTTACAAAATGGTTTTGCAGGGGTTTTGAGACATAGCTTGTATACAAGCCGAATACTTCTAAATTTGAATATTTTTTAAAACATTATACTTCATTGCTTTCATTTGCTATATAAGAGCTTGAAGATGACTAAGCAAAAAGGAGAGTTTATTCGAACTCTTTGGCTTAGCCCTTTGTAAATTGTTGTGCAATATTTTGTAATTTTATCTATCTAATATTTGATTGGTTTTGTAACCCTCTTTTGATTTTTTTTCTTGTGACAGCTTGAGTGGACAACTACAAGAAATTACTAACAAGTTGTTGCAGGACTTTTGAGCTGAATTTCAAATGAGGAAGATAACTCTCTCTTCTTTGGTTGTGGGCATAGAAGAGGCTTAGCTTCTCTTCTACTATTCTAAAGTCTGAATTTATTTTGAGTTCTTAGAAATTCTCACCAAGGAAAAGTCTATGGTCTCAATTTTTATTTGTAAAGACTTTCCTTGGTTTAGAAAAGGCCTCATGGTCATTTCATTCTTGTAATATTAATAAAAATTTATGTTTTTGTTGTGGGAGCGTGGGTTTTACCCATTGGCATCCCTATCTCTCCATTTCAAAGGAGAGAATTTGTAGATGGATTGACTTAGTGGTTTTGACATTTCCATTTTATTTCACATCACATATGCATGCTCTAATTGGGAAGTAACACAAATCACAGTCCTTTAATTTCTTAATTTGCAATCTCATTTGCCATCACTTACTTGTGTTTTGTGATCTATTTCTCATTTGAATAAGTTTCACAATATACTACAAGTAAAGAAGCATAACACTTTCAATTTATGGCAACTTGAGTTATTTTTCTAACTATGAAGCATATTTAATTGAATCATCTCCATCTTTTACATAGCACTTGCAAACTCACTTTCATATCATTTAGGCATTTCACTTTTCATACTAGACTTGCATCTCTAAAATTTACTTCCAACTTAAGTTGGTTGAATAGACGTTTTAGGGACCCTCTACTTCTATGGACTCCTAACTGTGAGATCCAAATATTTGGGCGAGGGTTTGAGGATTAGAGTTCAATTGTAACCTTGCTGTAGAACTAATTAATAAAATAAACCAAGAGCACTATCTCAACATATTTACTTGCAAAGTTCCCAAATTTTTTGCTATCTTGATGGTTTAAAGATTCACATGCAAATATTATCTCAAGAAGCACTTTGGATGCAAGCATTTTAATTCCTTAAATTTTGCAACAAGTTTAATTCTATGGTACTTGGAAATTTGCTTCTACTTTTGCAACTTCATTGCATGTCGTCATTTTAATGATCATTATGCTTATGGATGATTGATATATCTTGTTTCATTGGCAAATACCCTTATTTGGTGTTGCAAACTTAATTGCATGTTCTAATCTTGGTCTAACATTTGAGTTTTTCTATCATCTCATCTACATTTTCTGTAATATTCCCTTTTTTGGTATCACCCATGATAGGGCTAGGAGGGACTTCCAGAGTTAGGAGCAGACAGGTCACATATACAGATTGGTGCTATCAGTGGGCTTAGGAGCTTTTCGGAAGAGTTTTGAGGAGTTTTCATGGTGTCCAGAGGCATTCGCTTGATATAATCCATCATCCGAGCAGTTTGGCTTTCGTTTTGATGCATTCCGATAACTTTCAGAAATTTGAGTTATTTATGGGCTTAACTCAGCTGATTATGCTCAAGGTGGCAATCCGGGAGGAATACATGATGGAACACCTTAGTGTAATAGCTCGTTGGAACCAGGACGAGGATACCTACATGGTGGGACAGTTAGACACAGATTTCAGTGACCAGAGAAGGCGTGGTAGCCGATTTACCCTTTTCTGCATTAAAAAGGAATATTTTAATAAAAGGAAAAAGTGCTCTATAAATAAAATAATAATAAAATAATGCTCTAGAAGGCTCCAAGAGATCTATAAAAGAAAGGGAGGAGGCCATTGGGAGATATCTTTGGAGTAGATCATTTGCTTGTGTATGAGAGGTTTGAGGACGTGGTTCTCTACTTCAGCCGTAGCCCCAGGACGGAAACCCTCGAGTGATTTGTGAGTGTTGGACCATTTAGAAGTTTCACAGAGCTTTAGAGATTGGTGTGAGGATCATTCATATCTTCAACTTGGGCTTCATCATCTTCAGTAGGATCAATGATAGCTGTTTCCAAAGGGAGAGTGCAGCAGTTCAGTTTTGGAGGCCATCACCGTGTAGCAGTGCAGCAGATTGTATTGTTGGCCATTTTTCCATCTCAGCATTTTCTGGGTCAGATCTATATGTAAACCCCTCTTATTAGTTATAATAAAAGCTAAGAATCTTCCTGTTCTATATGTTATTGGATTGCAGTATTTTATGTTTTTAATTTTACATGGCAATCTTCTGTTGAATAAATGTTGATTTTATGGCATAATATGGAGTTCAGTTAATTTTCTGCAAATTTAGTAAAATATCCCATTTGGGGATATTACAGTGGTATCAGAGCCTTGGTCTTGGCTCGGCCGCGAGTTTCAGTTTTTGATTGAGGTTGTTCGAGGGTTCATTCTGAATATGATGATTAGCTGAGCGACTCTGTCAAATATTCACTGACGTGTTTGTTTAGACATCAATCAACATAGTGTCGTGCCCATTTCCGTAGGAGACAATCAGTGGAATCAAAAATTTAGGAGTAGACGCCAAAGCAACAAATTAAATTTTGAGTGAGAGCCGCCAAATTTGTTGAAGCTAAATTGAGTCCTTATTGAGATAGATGTCCGAGCCAATAAAATTATATGCCCGATACAGTATGCATGAAACCCAAGAGCGAAGTACAATTCGAGGGCATCATATCTTTCAATGACGGATCAAGATTGTTGAGTCATAGTATGACCGATCCACTGGATTTTCCCGTTGGCTAAAGTCTGTGACGACACCCCGCATGGCCAAATTTTGCCAACTGCTGTGCCTGTGACTGATCTGAGAATTTCCATCCAAACTGGGAGTACGAGAATTTGGTGTGCAGACTTGGATTGACCAATTTTCCAGAGATGGGTAATTGGTGCTTACGGAACTCATAGCGTTATAAAAAGCCGAATGTGCCAATACGGGTCTAACAGCTGCGTCCACGCGTAATTCTTATCGCCACGGTCAAAATTGATCAGCATTTCGGTGCAGAGGCACGTCTAAATCTGCGTCGTGGCAAGCACCTAAATATAGGTTGCAAACAGGCACCGCAACATAAAGTAAGATTCAAGAATGAAACAATCCAGTTTAAGTCTTACAACTGAAGAAGTTAGTTGTAATCTCAAGGCTCTGTGCAAGATCTGGCCATTGCTCCAGCCATGTGCTTACTGAAAATAATTATTCGCTAATCCTAATTTTATAGAAACCAAAACACCTTAGTCACCGCGGGTGTCTCAGGAGCCCTATGACGCCCAAATGGTTGCACAATTTTCCTCTATGCGACTGGAGGAGTTGTTTAGGAACCTATTAACTTGACTGGAAAAGTTCAAGACCTGTTAACCTTGATCGGAAGAGCCAACAGTTCAAACAGGAGTGAAAGAGGTAACCCAAATCCAAGCAATCAGCTCAAGCAAGCGAGATCACCAAACCGAGAGAGCTAACAGGGTCCGAGAGCTGAGTATTTCATCGGCGTAAGGGAAATGCATCATCGCTGTGAGTTGTGGGTTGAACTTCCATCGCTAGGCATGTGTGGAAATATGGTTAACTGTTGAGAGCGCCGCGGGATTGATCACAGCTGTATAAAACAAAGAAGTGGCCGAGGCTCTTATGCGGTTACGGAAGGGACGCAAGTAAAGGTATTGTAGTGATCGATCCATGTGTGCATATTGATGGCATCATTCTAGAAGCAAGAAAAACTACGAAATTCAAGGCCTAAGACTCCAGGTTTTGCTGTATACTCATTGTTGTGTATAACACTGTTGTTTCGGGTGTTCATGAATTGTGGGTTGATACTTTAGAGTTGTATTTTATACTCTGTTTTTTGTGTTCATTACAACACTTATCATACTAAGATTTCAGAGACATTATTCCATCAAAACACAAGTGTGTGGGAAATTTGAATGAGCTACAACAGCCCACTGAAAAACTCAGATTTTAAGAAACCTTCTACAATCTTACTAGTCTTATAGTCATGTATACTAAAGGGGAAAAATATTGACACATAATAGTCTGTCAAGAGTTCATATTGTTGACATATTGTTGTCGCAACCCTTTGACATAAAGCCTCGCTGAAACTTTGATTATAGACTCAGAAAATTCTTAATAGGTTAAGTGAATTTTATCTTTCTCCGCCACCCAAATTGCAAGTTGCATTCTTAGACCTGAGCCGTTATGTTGGGTATGAGTGGCCATACTATCATAAGATGGCATGAGATGATGTTACCTGTATGTTGCCTATTGAATCAAAATTTGTTGTTATCAGTTAATGTCTTATGGGGGTGAGAATAATTTGCTGCTAGAGTATATATTTGTTTACACATACTGATATAGTAGTCTTCTATTTTCATACTTATTTTTGAACTGATTACAGCTGAATCACTGTTATTTTCATATATGTTTCTGAACAATGAGGTTCTTAAAACACCTCATGAACCAGCAAATAATTACCTACTGAATTGCCTGAAGGAAGTCATCATCAGAAAAATAGTGACTGCATCATTAGTTGAACCATGGAGGGATTCCTAAATAGCTTGATGAGAGTGAAAGTTGGTCTCTTGAACCACCATGCATCAGAAAACTAGAAAACAAAACCAAATAGCAGACCCTTTTCAAGAGGGATTTATGCCATCCTTCAAAATGGAGAACGAAAATATTTACAGGAAGAATTGGGGATTTGTAATAGAATTTTTGCACTTGGGACAGATCTGAAACACATGAAGATGTCATGAAGATTTTTGTCAAAGCTAGAAGATTTTAATGAACTCCTATCCATAATAAACCAAACTGAAGGGAAGAAACTGATTTGGGCTTTAAAACCTACTATGCTTGCTCTTTTACAACCCAAATTCTTGGAGGAACCTTGTGAAGGGGCCACACTTCCAGTTGCAGCTTGTCTTAGTAACATCATGAAGTTGACCGCACCTATAGGTCAATACAATGATGATGTTATGAGGAGGATTATGAGATTGATTGTAGAGGTTTTTCAGGATTTGGACATGAGCGCGAGCTATACCTTCGAGAAGAAGCTTGAGATTTTATGGAGTATGGCCACATTCGAGACGTATGTAATCATGTTTGACCTCGAGTGTGATGACTTGATTCTGTAGATGTTCCAATGCTTCTTTAGCATTAGGAGACATCATTCTGACACTGTCATAGCACATATGCAGTCCATCCTGTCATGATGTATGAGAGACTGTGAGACCATTGGCCGAGAGTTGCAGACCAGGTTGTTGAGAATTTGGAGGAAAGCGGTTAATTAGGAAGCTGACAAAAATGAGCTGAGGAGGAAGGGACTTTGCTTCATCTGCAAAGAACCTTAGGGACCTGATCACTCATGCTTGAGTGATGCAGATGATGTGGCGAAGGTAGAACAGGAGGGCATTCCTTCTGTATGCCAGGGTGAGGACTCTTCTTCGGATGAGTCCATGGGATCAGTTGAGGATGCTTCTGGGGAGTGAGAGAAGTCATACAGAGATGATGACAGTAGACCGGAGCTATGTTCCAGTGTGCAAAGTAAGCAGTCACGGGACTCCGCGAGAGATACTCTGGGTGAAGAGTCACTTGTGACGATTCATCCATAGCAGCATGTGATGGAGCCTGAGTCGGCAGAGGAGGACACTATTCACATCAGGCATGATATTCCTTTGGGGGAGAGCCAGATGGGTGCCCACATTGAGCCGATGAGGGATATGCGGCTAACATTGGGGTCAACCATTGAGGTGGAGCAGTCAGATGCACTAGCATCGAGTATGGTGACAACAGTTGCAGATCCATATCCTCTGGAGGTGTTGGAGGTTGATGGGATTGTTCTGTAGGGGGCTAGTAGACAGCAGGAGCATGACATTCTTGATCAGGAGTGGGAGGAACTGTTAGAGATGGTGGAGCATTCATCTATGGGTCGACACAGGGATGAGGCACAGATAGATGAACACAGTCAACAGAGCTGCATTATTTTCAGTGAGTAGCACTCTCCAGGAGTACATCGATGGGGCTTGCAGCATATCTTGCCCACTTTGGCCCATTATAGAGAGAGTGGCTTCCTTCTACAGGGAGCTTTCATTGGCAGACGGGGTAGAATAGTGGGAGTTGATTACAGGCTGGCGACAACACTCTAGGCATGTTCCATATGCAGCTGTTGCTACATTGGATTCTTCTTCTAGGATGGATTGGCGGGAGATCATGAGTTGGTACCCTCTTGATGGTACGGTATTCTTCGTAGGGAGCGCAGCGGATCAGGGGACCTTAGACATAGTATATGTTACAGATTCCAGTTGGCAGGTGGGCACAGGTCGTCGTTTCTTCAGCACTCCATCCCGATTTCAGGAGAACAGGATCAGCGTGGGATTGAGTCAGGACTTGGATTGGAGAGAGGTGATGAGTTGGTACACAGTTGATGGGGTAGCTTACACCGTCATAGATATAGCACAGTAGGAGACGTGGTCTTCACCTCTCAGAGCATCAGTCATAGCTAGAGGTAGTGCGCAGCACGGGCCATGGGACTTGGGCGATGATTGGCCATGGTGGCGTTGGGATCCGGGAGGATTGTTTGTTCGCTGGTACAATGAGAGATCAGTTTGGGATCCCGGCATTGAGGGGTCTATTCCTAGCGGTTTGACACAGGTGCATAGCAGCACCCAGAGGTTTGTATGGGATCCGGGCATTGGGTCTCAGTTGCGGCGGGCCAACAGAGTGGCCCACATATTTCGATTGCTTGAGGGCAAGCAATCTTGGGGTGGAAGGTCTGTAATATTCCTTTTTTTGGTATCACCCATGACAGGGCTAGGAGGGACTTCCAGAGTTAGGAGCAGACAGGTCTCATGTACAGATTGGTGCTATCAGTGGGCTCAGGAGCTTTTCGGAGGAGTTCTAAGGAGTTTTCATGGTGTTCGGACTCCGGAGGCATTCGCTTGATATACTCCATCATCCGAGCAGTTTGGCTTTCGTTCTGATGCATTCCGATAAATTTCGGAAATTTGAGTTATTTATGGGCTTAACTCAGTTGATTATGCTCAAGGTGGCATTTTGGGAGGAATACATGATGGAACACCTTAGTGTAATAGCTCATTGGAACCGGGACGAGGATACCTACATGGTGGGACAGTTAGACACAGATTTCAGTGACCGGAGGAGGCGTGGTAGCCGATTTACCCTTTTCTGCATTAAAAAGGAATATTTTAATAAAAGGAAAAAGTGCTCCATGAATAAAATAATGCTCTAGAAGGCTCCAAGAGATCTATAAAATAAAGGGAGGAGGCCATTGGGAGATATCTTGGGAGTAGATCAATTGCTTGTGTATGAGAGGTTTGAGGACGTGGTTCTCTACTTCAGCTGTAGCCCCAGGACGGAAACCCTCGGGTGATTTGTGAGTGTTGGACGAAAACCCAACTCTCTTGAGGAGACTTCACTTAGAAGTTTCACAGAGCTTCAGAGATTGGTGTGAGGATCGTTCAGATCTTCAACTTGGGCTTCATCATCTTCAGTGGGATCAGTTATAGCTGTTGCCGGAGGGAGAGTGCAGCAGTTCAGTTTTGGTGGCCATCGCAGTGTAGCAGTGCAGCAGACTGTGTTGTTGGCCAGTTTTCCATCTCAGCATTTTCTAGGTCAGATCTATATGTAAACCCCTCTTATTAGTTATAATAAAAGCTGAGATTTTTCCTGTTCTATATGGTATTGGATTGCAGTATTTTATGTCTTTAATTTTACATGGCAATTTTCTGTTGAATAAATGTTGATTTTACGGCATAATATGGAGTTCAGTTAATTTTCTGCAAATTTAGTAAAATATCCCATTTGGGGATATTACATTTTTCAAAAGTAGAACACTAAATGTTTCCTTATGAGCAAGATAGTTCCTCATGCTTTGGTTCATAAATATTTTTATCTTGAGAGCATTTCTAATATCTTGTGCTAACAGTCTTTTGTTTCCATTTCAGGATTACTGTGTTCTCATCTCTTTGAGCATTTCTTTTAATTTTGAGCACATTATTTGTAAAGGCACTGGTTAAATGGTTTGTCATTATTTCAAAGTTGCTCATAAATGCTCATGAATCTTAAGAAGTAATCTATTTAACTCTAACAACTCTCCTAGAAACTCACATCTTTTTAACTTAGTTTTCCATTTAGGGACCACCCCCCATAGCTAACCTAGGAGATATCTTAAACGGAGAGATTCGAGAATAGGTGACAGCCCCTTCTCTGAGTTCCTTGCCACCAACCACACCTGGTGGGGTTGAAGGCTTTTCCCACTAACTAGTAGGTAGGTGTGGACAGCAAGCGATAACATTTTTTGGCACTGTCCTTATGAGCAAGATAGTTCCTCATGCTTTGGTTCATAAATATTTTTATCTTGAGAGCATTTCTAATATCTTGTGCTAACAGTCTTTTGTTTCCATTTCAGGATTACTGTGTTCTCATCTCTTTGAGCATTTCTTTTAATTTTGAGCACATTATTTGTAAAGGCACTGGTTAAATGGTTTGTCATTATTTCAAAGTTGCTCATAAATGCTCATGAATCTTAAGAAGTAATCTATTTAACTCTAACAACTCTCCTAGAAACTCACATCTTTTTAACTTAGTTTTCCATTTAGGGACCACCCCCCATAGCTAACCTAGGAGATATCTTAAACGGAGAGATTCGAGAATAGGTGACAGCCCCTTCTCTGAGTTCCTTGCCACCAACCACACCTGGTGGGGTTGAAGGCTTTTCCCACTAACTAGTAGGTAGGTGTGGACAGCAAGCGATAACATTTTTTGGCACTGTTGCCAGGGACAAGTCTTCTTGTACCTGGGAAATCGACAAACTTTTGGTTTTGGCATATTTGAATTTTAGATTTAGATTCTTGCTCAAGTGGCGACTCCACTCAATCCTAATTTTGCAAGAGTTTCTACTAGGAGAAATTCAAGTGGTCTAGTTAGCCCCTCTCCTGATCCTGAAAGGGTTTTTAGAGAGGTTAAATAGACTTTCTCATAGTAGAGCTCTTGCTAGTCTTGGGCAAGAGGCTATTTCTGACATTCATTTGTTGTTTCAAGAACAAGTTGAGCCTAACATCATGAATGATCTTTTTGCTCCTTGTGACTTTACTAACATTAATGGCTATCCTCACAATATCCCTGACAAGGCTATTGAAAGGTTGCCTTCTTTTCAAGGTAGCAATGCCATTAGCGCTGCATCACATGTGAAGAACTTTAATGTCTGCATATTTAAGTGGTGTAATGTTGCTAACTATGAGGATGTAAAGATGAGGCTTTTCGTTCTCTCTTTGGAAGAGGATGCTCTTGATTGGTTCACTGAGCAACCTGCTCGTATGATTCTTTACAAGCGATTGTTAATGCTTTCATGGAAAAGTATGGAGAGAGAAGAGAGAATAGTCATTTGATCAGTGCCATTAGCACCATGAAGAAGAATGAGAATGAAACCATGGAGAAGTTTAACAAGAGATTCAATGAATTGGTTAAAAGCATGCCTACTACTGTTAAACCTCCTGATGAATTTCTCTTATGTTCCTATCTGGATTCTTTTGGTGTTGACACTGCTTATGAGTTGAGAAGAAAGGAGCCTACAACTTTGGGTGTAGCTCAAACTGAAGCCTTGAAAATGGAGAGGGCTAGAAAGCAATCAGGAAAATCTGAGATTCCTGGTTTCACTAGAGGGCCATCGAAATCGAATGATTCCAAAGGCAAGGCCAAGGAAGAGGCTACCCAGGATCCTATTAAGGAATTAACTCAACTCATCAAGAGCATGGAAGCAAATCACTCTAAAGAAATGCAAGCCATGCAAAGTAGGTTGGTGGCCATGGAAAGATCGTAAGTGCAAAGATTCCAACCTAGGCCAAATAATGGATGGCAAAAGAATAAAGGCCCTCAACAAGATTATAGGCCTCCAAATCCATTGGAATCCACCAACATGGTAGATCAGATTCCCCCTTTTTGTAGGCCATGTAATGAGTTCCATGAAGAAGCCACATGCCCATATGTAAAGAGAATTATGGAAGGTAGCATGTTGGGAGAAGAACATGTAGGAACCAGTGGTCAAATCAACATGTTCTCCATGGAAGATCAAATATACACCATTGAAAGAAATCAAAAGATTGACCATAGTCCTAATAATCTTGGGGTCGACAATATGATTGCAAATCTTGACAAAGTCACTAAGATTTTTGGGGAAAAACCTACATCTGGACAAATTCTTACTATGGCAAAACAGAAAGGGATGACTTATCAGAGAAGGGATATTCAAGACCGGAATAATCACAAAAAAATTTCTCCTCTTACTTCAGAATTAAATTTTCACTTGGGCAATTGGGTGAATAATGCAAAGGTTTCTATCCCAGTGATAGAGCTTTTAAAGATACCATCTCAAAGGGCCAAGTTACTAAGTGCAATTGAAGTTACTCAAAGGGAAGAAAAGCTTAATAATGAACAAGAAGATGAAGAAATTGCATTGAAAAGTATGAACTGTTATGTGGGGAACGAAGATCATCTACCATTTTATGTTTTTTTTGATAGTGAATGATCGTGTTTTACACAACTACATGCTTGATTCAGGGGCTTCATCAAATGTCATGAGCAATAAAGTCATGGATCAACTGAATTTAAGGGTATCTAGGCCCTATCACAACATATGTTCAATGGATTCTAAAAGAATTGAAGTGTGTGGGATAATTAAAGATTTACAGGTTTTCCTAGCTGCATACCCAGACAGAATAATGACTATGGATATTGTTGTGATAGATGTTCCTGATTCATGGGGAATGCTCCTATCAAGAAAATGGGCATCTGATTTAGGTGGTAGCCTACAAATGGACTTATCACATGCCACCACCCCCATGCCAGATAATAATTTTGTTAGACTTGATCGGGAGTTAGAGAAAAGATATCATATTGAGGATCCAAGGAAACCCAACAATGAGATTATCTATAGATCATGCGAGACAGGAAGTGATGTTGTGTTGACAAATTTTCTTCCCCCCTTAACAGAACAGATTCAAAACCAAGAGATTAGGCATAGCTCAAAAAGTGGGGGTACTTCAAATCTTCCATCAAAGCAATTTCAAGAAAGAGCAGTAGGATTGACATTGATTGCATCATCATCGCCATCACAACTAACCAAGAAGAAAAGAAAAAAACGAAAAAAGAAAAATGATATAAAAAACGAATCACCAATTTTGAGTAGGATCAAACCTCAACGCATCAAAAGTCAAAAAAGGAAAAGGAAGAGGTTTGGTGTATCTGATGGCCACAAACATGTTAACATTGGGGCAAGTCATAGTCCCAAGATAGTCAGAATTGGACAAGGCACATCAGAGAAAGAGCCTATGGATTTGCCTGTGAGTAGGCAGGTTCTCAAGATGGATTTCACCGAAGACATTTGATGCCATGGGGCATCCTGTGTATCATATTCCTAACCCTATCCCTTGTAAATTTTGTTTAAGTAGTTTTATTTCATGAATAAATTGTTATTTATGTTTCCTAGAATAAATTTCCATTTCTGTACTTGATTTTATTTGATGTTATTTTGAATGGATACTGCTAATATATATCTTTGGTCGGTGGATGCAGATTCCAAGTTCTTGCACACTATCACTTCATATCTAGCATGCATCCCCATATGGAGCTAAATGTTGACCACTGGAGTGGCACTTGATGATAATGAGAAGACTCCATGCCCAAGGATGAACCAGAAGACATTTGTACCATCAGATATCATCATATATCATCAGTTCAACATAGTTTTTAAACTCTACTTCTACTTCTACTTCTTATCATTTTCTCTTGTACCTAGATTCCATGCCCTACAGGGAATTGTAATAAGTGATGCTAGTAATGATGAGTTTTGAGTCAGTATTGAGTCTGTAACAGACCTAGGTAGCTTGGGACCTTGCCAACAAGTGAATATTACTCTGGGAGGTTTTTTTTACTTGATTAATTATCATCTCCCTACTAGGTGTTAATAATTAATTGAGTTTTTTCCTTCAATTTTACCCCAAAGCCGAAGTACGGCTTGATGGTGAGGCTTGGGTGAGTCCTAGTGTCTAGAGTCAATGTATATTACCATACTAGATCACACAAAAAATTTCGTGGAATTTGGTTAGGTCTAGGTAGTGGTTTTTTAATTTTTTAGATTTCCCGCAAGTTGAAAATTGAAATAAAAATTGTAATTGAATTGTAATAAGTGTTGTCTAGAGAAGTTGTATGGGGTATGAGTAATCAAAATTACACTTCTCACGCTCAAGTTTCTACTATGACACACTTTGAGGGGTTAAAAATATGTTTTAAACCCTCAAAACCCACTTTTCCTAAGTTTAGTGGGAAATCTGGCAATTAATTAAGCCAGAAATTAAATAAATGGAGAAAAATAAATATCCGCACATGCTAAATGAGGTGGAAATGAGGTAGAAAATTATGGAGGAGTTAAAGTGAAGTCCCAAGGTGATATGGACTCCTAAAATCAAGGAAAATACACGCGCTCAAATAAAATTGAATTTCCAGCATTAAATGAGAGTTGTTTACTTGGAAATTCGAATTTGTAAAGTTAGTGCATATTTGGGAGGATTTGGGAGAATATTTGGTGGAGATTTTTGTGGGAAATTGTCCCCACATGGATTACCAACCATATACACATGTCATTCCATCATAAAATTCGAATTTGGCACATAAGGAAGAAGAAAATGATGCCCACTTGCCAGAATTCGATTTTTTACACTTGGCATTGGAACTCCACTTAGCAAATTCGAATTTGCCTTGAGATCTCCTCCCTCTCACCACTTGGCATATGGTTCTTCATTGGGATTTGCTCCCAACTTTCTATATAATGGAGCCATGGGCTCTCATATTGCAATCGATTGTTTACTAGCTATTGTGCCTGCGGAAGCGCTGTTGCCTTGTACACTTTCAGAAATATCAATAAGACTTTGGGGTTTCATTCATGAGGTGTTCCTCCTTGTAGAGTGTGATGAATTGTTGATCATTGGTATAATTCCTTTTACTCATGCTTTGATCTAATTTGTTTCCATGTGTTATTGTAGATTTGTTAATGTAGAGCTATCTTACATTGACATTTGATTTAGAAGTATGCTCTAGGTATAGAATGCTCTAGTTCGTTTCAAATAAATCTCTAGAGTTTCTTATCATTGTTTATTGCTAGATCTATATGGAACTAATTCTTGATTGAAGTTTTGTAGAGGGAACATCTTGTTGGGATCAAAGAATCAAGTGTTGGAGGAAGTCTTTGGAGAGACCAACCCACTCTTGATACATTATCAAAGGAGCTCTCATTTGTTCTTTGAACCTTCATAGTCTTATCTTACAAAGTGGTTTTGCAGGGGGTTTGAGACATAGCTTGTATGCAAGTCGAATACTTCTAAATTTGAATATCTTTTAAAACATTATACTTCATTGCTTTCATTTGTTATCTAAGAGCTTGAAGATGACTAAACAAAGAGGAGAGTTTACTCGAACTCTTTAGCTTAGCCCTTTGTAAATTGTTGTGCAATATTTTGTAATTTTATCTATCTAATATTTGATTGGTTTTATAGCCCTCTTTGGAATTTTTCTTGTGACAGCTTGAGTGGACAACTACAAGAAATTACTAACAAGTTGTTGCAGGACCTTTGGGCTTAATTTCAAATGAGGAACATAACTCTCTTTTCTTTGGTTGTGGGCATAGAAGAGGCTTAACTTCTCTTCTCCTATTGTAAAGTCTAAATTTATTTTGAGTTCTTAGAAATTCTCACCAAGGAAAAGTCTATGGTCTCAATTTTTATTTGTAAAGACTTTCCTTGGTTTAGAAAAGGCCTCATGGTCATTTCATTCTTGTAAAATTAATAAAAATTTATGTTTTTGTTGTGGGAGCGTGGGTTTTACCCATTGGCATCCCTATCTCTCCATTTCAAAGGAGAGAATTTGTAGATGGATTGACTTAGTGGTTTTGACATTTCCATTTTATTTCACATCACATATGCATGCTCTAATTGGGAAGTAACACAAATCGCATAGTCCTTTAATTTCTTAATTTGCAATCTCATTTGCCATCACTTACTTATGTTTTGTGATCTATTTCTCATTTGGATAAGTTTCACAATATACTACAAGTAAAGAAGCATAACACTTTCAATTCGGCAAGCGATAACATTTTTTTGCGCCATTGTCGGGGACAAGTCTTCTTGTGCCTGGGAAAACGACTAATTTTTAGTTTTGGCATATTTGAATTTTAGATTTAGATTCTTGCTCAAGTGGCGACTCCACTCAATCCTAATTTTGCAAGAGTCTCTACTAGGAGAAATTCAAGTAGTCTAGTTAGCCCCTCTCTTGAGCCTGAAAGGGTTTTTAGAGAGAGGTTAAATAGACTTTCTCATAATAGAGCTCTTGCTATTCTTGGGCAAGAGGCTGTTTCTGACATTCATTTGTTGTTTCAAGGACAAGTTGAGCCTAACATCATGAATGATCTTTTTGCTCCTTGTAACTTTACTAACATTAATGGCTATCCTCACAATATCCCTGACAAGGCTATTGAAAAGTTGCCTTCTTTTCAAGGTAACAATGCCATTAGCGTTGCATCACATGTGAAGAACTTTAATGTTTGCATCTTTAAGTGGTGTAATGTTGCTAACTATGAGGATGTAAAGATGAGGCTTTTCGTTCTCTCTTTGGAAGAGGATGCTCTTGATTGGTTCACTGAGCAGCCTGCTAACTCGTATGATTCTTTACAGACAATTGTTAATGCTTTCATGGGAAAGTATGGAGAGAGAAGAGAGAATAGTCATTTGATCAATGCCATTATCACCATGAAGAAGAATGAGAATGAAACCATGGAGGAGTTTAACAAGAGATTTAATGAATTGGTTAAAAGCATGCCTACTACTGTTAAACCTCCTGATGAATTTCTCTTATGTTCCTATCTAGATTCTTTTGGTGTTGACATTGCTTATGAGTTAAGAAGAAAGGAGCCTACAACTTTGGGTGTAGCTCAAACTGAAGCCTTGAAAATGGAGAGGGCCAGAAAGCAATCTGGGAAATCTGAGATTCCTGGTTTCACTAGAGGGCCATCGAAATCGAATGATTCCAAAGGCAAGGCCAAGGAAGACACTACACATGATTCTATTAAGGAATTAACTCAACTCATC